>DWKW01000256.1:0-18974 GCA_018250115.1 Doberes anticus | reverse complement strand
CACAAAACTTTAAGGTCAGAAACCTTTGATAACGACGTATCTATCAACAAACAAGCCTAATGGTAATCTCGTGTCGTGTGATGAAACGCAGACGGTGCCTGATGAATGCGCTCCACGACAAGATACTGTATCGTATCCCAGTCACCACTTCCTGCCCACAGCTCAAAGCCGCATCAATCATGCATGGAAATAGATGGAGGTGTTCTATGCAACCGATCTCTGCCTTTATCTGTATCAAAATTATTGTTGAGTGAAAGTATAATTTCATATTTAGTATCTTTCTTCGGAAGAAACAAATCGTGTATCTTAATTTATTCGTGTGGTATGTCTAAGAAGATCGCTAAAATGTTTTCTCAATCAGTATGTTCGTCATTATCGTTTACAATTAAGTACGATTGACAGGCGGACGTAGGCCGTCGGTAACTTGTTGCGAAACGAGCGAGCTTCCACGAACACTCCTGACCCTTCGTACGCAGTCAGCATAGGTAATCTTGACACTAATACGTCCAACTATCCATACAATATAAGCGCTATAGCCACTTCGTAATCAACTAACTTGTCGCGCTCCAGAGATCGGAGATTTCTCCGAGCGAGCCAACGGTATATTTCGATTCTGACTTTTGCGTGCTGCTTCAACAGAGATGCTTATTATAAGATAAAATGTTGGTGCGTTTGATATGTTCGTGACAAGGCCTACTTTGTGTTCAGACGGCTCAATGTCGCGTATCAGCAAGACGAAGTCAAGGCTCGCTATTATTGATGTTCTGTCGATAGATTCGGCACACATCATTAACTATAACGCAATCAATGGTAAATATGTAGTTTTGATTCACTGTTCCAAATATCAATTCGAAGGTATCATGTACGTCGTAAGAATTGAAAATGATACAATGTAATTTTAATCGCTTGTGATTTCTACTGATAAGATGACGATAGCTTGTCAAGCAGCTCAAAGACGTTCGGACGAAGTACGTTAGTATCACGTCCATTTAAGGAAATGCGTCAACAACCGTTGGATTTTTTCAATCATCAGCGCTGATGGTATCAAATTAAACATCTTCAATAAATTCCATCCAAATCGGTTTTTAGCATTCATTTAAGCACTTCTACCAGTTATTAAAATGAAACTTGGTTTAGAAAATGCAATTTAGATAATGAAGTAATCGAACATATAAATGTTCTTAATGCTTATTTTCCAATATTATGTCCAACGCTAAATAAACAAAGTAATAAAGAGATAACGTAACGTAATAACCATATTGGGTAATGGTGAAAAAGTTTCAACACGGAATAAAGGTAGATGAGTCTGAAGGTACTCATCATTAATGGACTCACAATTATGCACGTGACGTCACGCAGCGCCGGCTCTAATGATAATATACTTCGTAAGCACGAAGATACGGAACGGAAGTGTCGCTTCCTATAGGTAGTGCACGAGAGATTACAGATATTACTACACTTGTTGATGATTACTGACGACTGTCGGAACTCAAAACAATTACGGGGTAATTGTTGTAAGTATGGTGTTATGGAGGCCGTCGGATACATTGAAAACATGTAGCTATTAGGTGAATGGTCAAGGACTGGCAATTGTTGGTAATACTGCTCTATGATTGGAATCTGAATCTTAGGAGGCAAACTCAACATAAACATTATGTTCTATAATTGATGAGAAACATCACAATACAAGGGAACATAACGAAGGTATTTCGTATAAGAAGAATTTCCGCGACCCTGTCTGCTCCTTTGTTAAACGTAACGGAAATTATGTTTTGCCCCTGGAGCAAGTTCGTAATAAAATAACCGTGAATGAAAAATACTTTTTTGTCAAGAGAATATGAGCCGCGGAACTTTCCAAATATTACTTTAAAGACGCAAATAATATTTCCAAAGACCATTAAGTGACATTTAAATGTGAAACATTTTGGGATATTAACAATCCTTAAGTGGAGCAAAGTCACGCGCAGACTCCACTTATACTGGAAATTATCATAAAGTACTTTGCGTGATGAAAAATACAGGTTATCTTTTGAACATTTTAAGATAAGTTCGTACATGTTTAATATGAAGTATTTACGTCATATTTCATTCTGCAAATTGAGATCCTTTTTGCTGATCTAATTGACATTTAATAGGTTTTGTTCAACTAAATATGTATTTAAAGAAATATTTTTATCAATAAGAAATTTTATCAAATTTATCTGAAGACACTGGAGTGGCAACACATCCACACACAAACTCAGATAGGTCCTTCGACCTAGTTGACAATTTGGATGTCCATGGGTTGCAGTGACCACTTTACACCAGGTGGCCTGCATGCTTGCTGCTGCTGCTCATATTTAAAAAAGCGATGGATTTATTTTTCCAGGAAGGAAAATAACGTATGTGGTAATGGACCTATTGCATTGTAATAACATTTAACTTGTATATCAATAGCATATTCAATCAGATTCAGGAAAGTAGGTATCACTCTTCGATTCGATTTATACAGTTTACATACCAGCTCGGGAATAAACGGTGATATACAAAAAGAAACTCACTGTTTTTGGGTTAAACTTTGGGATGATGTATGGGTTTGAGGCCTTTTTGCCATCCATCTTAAGAATAGATGACATCTCGTTAGCATATTCCCACATTTCTCACGTGCCAAATATAACGATGGGACGTGTATAGACCCGTTACTAAAAATGTTTCATAGTATTCCTGACCCTAAACAAACAGGTTAGGTCAGCCACTTTCTTGAGAAGTCTTAAAGAGGTTAATAGCCTCTACTCATGCGTCATCTTCTGCTTATCGAGAACAGATACTAATGAGTTCACAGTGTTTTTACCGAAGTTTTAATCTTTACCTTTTAAATAGAATTTATGTATTCACTTGCCGTAAAAGTACTAAATAAACCTATACTTAGAAATTAAAAATCATTTGCCTTAACGGTGAAGGAAAACATCATGAGGGGACCTGCGTACTTGGGAGTTGTTCATAATGTTCTCAAAGGCATGTCAGTCTGCACATTTCGCAATTGGGTAGCGTGGCGACCCCGACTCTAACATCATTGATGTGGTAGAGTCTTATGTCGAAGGCTCGCCTGCGGCGGCACCACCGCTACACCTATTTCTGCCGTAAAGCAGCTGTGAGAACTGCTGTGTTTCGGTTTGAAGGGTGTAGTTAGGCAGACAACACTGGACGGGAGGGATTCCAACGTAGTCCGCAGGAGTAGCAACGCATCCACACAGAACCTTAGGTGTGGATGTCCATGGGCTTCAGATACCACTTAACATCAGGTGGCCTGCATGCTCGTTTGCTATTCTGCTAATAATTAAATAATAATAATTGAAAGGAGACCCGTGCCCAGCAACATTCGGACACTGATCAACCCATCGACTGCGATATATGTATGTTATTCTAATTATTTGTGTTAGTTTACTAGTACGAGTTTTGATTATTTACAACAGCCCAAATTGAATTTATTATTCCGTACCAACATCGATGATGTCGTAGTGTCAACGGTAGTTTGCAAATACGCAATTAATTTTCGACGTCTTCGCTAGGGGCACTGCTATTGGATATATGAAATCACACTGATGATATTTCGCTTATCGTAAACTGTCAAAACTCGCGCTCGGGCTTCATATCAGCCATAAAACCAACTATAATTCATTTTTAGGGACTAAGTGCATTACTTACGCTTGATTGTGTTGTTATGCGAGTATTAGTGGATCAAGTAGGCTTCGTTTGGTTCAAATCAAACTTTTTTCCGACGTTCGCTCCGTGATCCAATTTCTGAAGTTGTGTGAAATTTTAATAAAGTTAGAACGAGCTGTTTTTGGTTTGTTTACGATATTCCTGAAGTTTTCCTTATAGAGGTAAAATGAAATATTCCCCGTGATTCGTGTCTAAATAATAGGTCATTCGTTACTTTTAAATCGATTTCACTATCTCTCTCTTACTCTCTCTATCATCTAGCGAAGCGCGTATGGCTCTGCGGCCCGTTTAAATGCTTAACGATCTATAAAATTAAGCGACGCTGGGCGTGGTCAGGAATTTGCTCGGTGATTGCTGGTAGCAAAATTTCATTTGAACTTCCATCAGTGTTGATCACCTATTCACAATGGAACAGCGTTGTGCAGGACGGTTCAGCTCCATGGAGAGACCCTTGCCAACAGTGAGATGCTAATGGGATGCAGTCAATTAATTGGCCGGTCAAAAGAGGCGAGGGTCTAGCGTTAAGTACAATTAACGCTTTAATTTTGTACATTAGTCCGATTGACGATCGCTCTGTTATGAAACCAACAGTAAGGCGCTTGTCGTACCTCATACAAGTAATGTATGTTGAATAAGAATAATAATACCAATATAAATTTTGTTGCCTGCCAGTTTTGCTATAAACGAAACGTACTTAAAATCTAAATACTCATTGATAATTAAGTCTATCTTTTGTACACATAAAAAGAAGTTTTTTTTTAAGTAAACTGTTTCAAACGTGTTAGTTTAACTTCAGAAAGGTATATAAATTGTACAAGTAACACAATACGTGCTGTTATACATGTAAAAGTAATGTTAAAGTACTTTACTCGTGAATAGAGAACATCTTCAAATTTTTATCTCGTAACCGATATCTGAAATCATAGCTCATATATATTTCATACGTTGATGAGTATTTATATTAAAATATATATACGTGTATATTTACCATATTGATGTATAAAATATAATATGTGATATTACTGTTTTAGCAATATGTTTTTTAGTGATTAATATGATTATGTTGTGTGTTTGAATATACATTATATTTATTTCCCACTTGGGGTTTTTCGCTTTCATTTCTTTTACCTACCACATTTTCTCACCATCACCCTGGGTTGGCTGGTAGACCAGAAGGCATTAAATTCGCCCTTTGTATCCTAGTTTTAAGTCACATAATAAAGGGTTAATAAATAAACAACCTTGCCGTGCAATACTTTTAATCGCACACTCGCTCGGTGTGCAATACTTGGTTAAATCTATGATCACATTGATCACTGCTCTATTAAAGCAAGACTGGATTCGATCCCCCTATTGTTCGCTACGGGATCTGTAAAGACTTCTTCTATTCTAAAAGATCCTTTGTTATTTTTAGTATCATTCGGCATGGGCTGATAATCGAAAACTACTTTATCTTTAAGTGGTTTAGCTTTATATCGTTTAACGAGCAAAAACTTTAGTTGAAGTCGTTTCACTGGTAGTGAGTTAGTTTATTTTTAGTTTTTTGATGTCGTACTATCTTAACATTCGCATCAAAATTGTTTTTAAAGAGAAAAACATGTCATTAGACTTATTATAGAGAAATTCAATGTAATGAAAAGTATCAAATTTCTGCCTAAAAATTTCAATTCTCGAAACTTATCACGTTTATTTACAAACAAAAATTATATGTTACATAGCAATAAAAATTAAAGACCCAATAAGTTTTAGTGAAATGGTTAGAATACCTTTTTCATATAATAGCAATAACAGATTAGCAAACGAGCATGAAGGCCACCGGATGTTAAGTGTTCATTACAGCCCCTGGATATCCACATCAAACCTAAAGTAGAACGGGAGTTCTATCATAGGTTGTACGTGGATGCGTTGCTACTCCCGAGGACTAAGTTGGAATGCCACCTGTCCAGTATCTTCTGCCGAACAACACCCTTCAAACTGAAACGCAGTAGTTGTCACTCTAATGCTTTATGGTACATATAGATGTAGCAGTGATGTTGCCGCAGACGACTTATAGACATAAAACTCTACCAACACCAAGTATCTGTCACTAGCACAAGGTATGCCTCATGTCCAGTGTATTCTAATTAACCACACCTTCAAAACGAAACACAGCAGTGCTCACACTGTTGTTTTAAGGCAGAAAAGGTACAGTGGTGTTACCGTCGCAGGTGAGCCTTCAAAGTTTGACTCTACCACCACATTTTTTAATATAACAACAATACATATTATGGAAAAAAATTATCACTATATACAATATAAATACCGATTCGTATCGTTTGTTAATGTAAAGCAATAAATTTTCTTTTATTATATTATTATTAAAATAACGTTTCAGTCATAGACCCCACAGTAGGATTTAACCAGTGATTTGGGTGCCCTTGGACACACATAAACATGGACACAAACACCCAGATCAGGTACAGAAATCTAAATTCATCATTCATTTCTACCCCACTGGGACTCGAACGGCAGACCAGAGGTTGGCTACGGGGCCATACGGGTCTTCAAACTTTTACTCATTAATTATTTCCGTCACTGTTGTGTTCTGGTTAAAGAGTTGTATAATGCACATAGACAGAGTTCTATTAAATTTGTTTGTTACTGGTTTTAGTTTGAAAGTGTAAATGGGTTAAGACTTTAACATCCACATTAAAAATATATCGTACTCAAAATCAATAGGTATCTTTTGATATACCTATTAGTATCTTCAGTAAATACCTTCGGTAAAGATAACAAACATACGTGAGCTATTTTTGGTATTAATTAACGGCACTTACAATTTAGCTAAAGTTTTTCTTATTAAGCTACTTAATTGTAATTAAGAGAATTGGTAATTTATTTTCATTTTGAAGGGACCGACTTCCTGGAAACTGAACCCCTCTTATTGGGTATCTAATTATTGATTGTTTTTAGTTGAAATGCTTTTAGGCTTATAAATTCTTCTTTTATAAATTCTACCTTCTTTTGCCAGTGCGGATTTGGCGGACTTCACATGCTTTTGAGAAAGTTATGGAGAACTCCCAGGCATGCCAATTTCCTCACGATATTTGCCTTAACCGTTAAAGCGAGTGATAATTAATTCATAATACGCACATAGTATCGAAAATTTTAAATAAATGATATTTCGCGAAATAGAGGTGCGTGCCGGTATTTGAGCCTCGACCCACCGAAGAGGGGTCAAGATGCTTAACCTCTAGGCTATCACTCACTTCGTAACTTACTTGACATAATTTAGGTGATACTTAACCTGTTCTCACGATTGTGATTTAGTTTGTTTAACTTTTACGACTGTTTACCTTGTTAGTTTAATAATAAAATATATATTTTTTTATATTTACGCAATAGCAAACGAGCACGTAGGCCGTCTGTTAAGTAGTCACTGCAGCCCCATCAACCTCCTACGTCAAACAGGACTTAAAGCCTATCTGAGTGAATGCATTGTTACTCCAGATGTCTAAGTAAGAATTCTTCTAGCCAGTAACTTCACCCTTCAAACCGAAGCACAACAAACCTCAAACGGCTACTTTGGATAAAAACATGTGCAACTTTGTTGCTTCCGCAGACGAGCCTTCGTCATGAGACTCTACCACCATTAAAATTAAAAAAAAAAAAGATGATTAGGCAACATCAAAATATGTAAACAATAATGTATTGCTGTACTTTGCCTATTAAAACTTATTCTTATCTAAAAAAGGATTGCATTACACACATTATTACCCGTCAACACGGGTAGAAAATAGAAGACTATTATGTCCCTAAAGGTTTGACTACCGGATCTCGGTAACGTAAAACCGTTGTTCGTCGTATTGTAATCTCACGCTTTCGTCGTCTTTAAAATAAAATGATCCTTAAATGGGTTATATATTTCTTGAGTGCTCGCCATACCCGTCATATATCATTTTAGGGAGGACTTCAAAGGATTTCGAACTATCCACCCGTTTTAGTGTGCGACTGCCGAAATCTCATTAATTAACACGATGTTATGATTGAAATGTGAAACGTCGCGTTTGAAGTAGAATAATGTGAGATTTAAAAATAGAACGACAAGGGGAGATGAGAAAGTTGTATGAACTTCTCGTGTTCGATAATACGATTCTAGGCTGATTATGCTCTCTGATAGTACTAACACAGAGCTGGAGTAGATGGATGCGTTGCTTAGTCTGAAGACTAAGCTGGAATTTGTCCTGTTCAGTATACCTATACTGTGCTCACACGGCTGCTTTACCGCCACAAACGAGCTTACGAGATAAGACTACTATCTATCATCAAACTATAGGCTCTATCCCAAGCTATGGGCAACTACGTATGGATTGAACGTCCTCCATTGGGAATCATTTAAATTTTATATTTGACAGCAATTGAATATGAAAGCACACAATATGCAAATGTGCAGCGATACACTACAAAATCGATATTCGAAAGTCTATCAAAAAGTTCAAGTTGCATGTCAAAAAGTCACTTGTAATTGAATATAACAGTCAACAATCGTTTGTTTTGGAAATGAAATCGAATTTCAACATCACTCGGACCGAAACGTTACTAGGTAGTCGTAAGCTATAAAACTGACGTCTCAATAGTACCCTGATAAAACACCATGTAAGTCTGAACGGCAGTATCCGATGTTTGTGGTGCGCTGACCCCGACGAGTGGCCGTTAAAAGAAACGAACGCTCAAGACCGACCATTTCTTTCCCTTTATTCACACTTAGCTTCGATTTGAATTGTCTGTTTTATAAGTAAAACGGAGCTACGTTAACTGCTTTTGATAATTCGGAGAAATTCAACGATCACGATAACAAACATCGTAACGTTTAAAACGAATGCTTTCTTTTATTAGAGTTTAAACCGATGTTCATTGCGTTGCCCTGAACATTTTCTGTAACGTATTTGTTGGTAGTGTAGTAAATTGAGTAAAAGGTTTAAGTGTTAAAAGGGAGAGTAGAGTTCGGTGAGTTTTGTTTTTTTAAGAAGTGACAAGAATTGAATCACTCAATACTTAACCACTAGGCTATGAAGCCTAGTAGTTAAGAATCGCTACCTTCCGTTCTGGTGGATCGTGGTTCAAATACCGGTACGCAATTTCGGCAATTTAGAAATTGTTTTTGTATTTATGTGCGTAATATAAATTAATTATAACTAGCTTTAACGGTGAAGGAAAACGTCGTGAGGAAAACTGCATGCCTGAGTGTTTTCCAAAATGTCCTTAAAGGTATGTGAAGTCCGCCAATCCGCACTTTGCGTAGTGGACTATGGCCTAAACACTCTCATCTCTGACAGGAGATCCGTGCCCACCTGTGGAACAACAATGTGCCATTTTCAAGAATGTTATTGGTTGGTTATGTTCTTCAATTGAGCGTAACGACCTTCATTGCTGTTAGGAATGATACGCTTCGTAAGTCAGACGTCACGTATACTGTCATCTACTCGACGTACGTTATATAACGGCGAAGGAAAACATGGTAAACCTGCATGCCTGAGAGTTCTCCGTAATGTTGATAAACGCATATAAAGTCCGCCAATCCGCACTTAGCCAGCCACTTAGCCACTTAGCCTACGGCCTAAACCCATCTCATATCTGAATGAGACCCGTACCCAGCAGTAATTGGTTGATGATTATATTCGTCCCTTACTTTCAGTTTGAAATACGGGCTGGTTTAATAAATACCGATTAGAAAAAGAAAAAAAAATCTGAGCAATGTAAGGAAAAAACCACGTAACGAGCCCACAATTATTTAGACTCTCCCTTTTTCCCGCTTTCACTTTTAGGGTAATTTTTCAACGGCAGGTCAGTCCACGCCCACTACTTTTGCTTTTATTTCAAAGAAGAGCATGAACAACTCAGCGGAATTATGCCATTCTGCACCGTCAACTTTCAACAGATCTTAACCCAGTAACCTATAAAGCTTGAAAAATTTAAAAGGCCTCAACGGCCCGCTAACAGTACGGAAAACTGCGGTAGCCATTCCACTAAAATTTCCAGTTTCATTTTCAGTGTCTTTGAGGATCATTATTTTAAATGATTTTACATCACAAATTGCGACGTGCTTTTTTACCGTTCTACGTTTTGCGTCGTGATATTTTTTTTTAGAACTTTTAAGCTTTTCTGTAGATTTTGTTTGTTGAATTAACCATTTGTAGTTCAGTTCAGAATTATCCACAAAAAGGACCAATTGTAATCATTTTAAGTCGCAATACGCTATTTGTAAAAGGTTTCTATATCATTCGATCAGAGAGATCAATTAGAGTGTGTCTCGATGAGTGTATTTTGTTTTCTATGTAGTAAATAAATAACGCTTCAAGCGAATAGGAAATTGGAAATAGGAATCCATACTAGGATTCTCTTGTGTCGTGCATGCCATGGACACACAGACAGACCAGATACAGAAATCTAAATTCGCCATTAAAATTTCTGCCTCGCCGGGAACCGAACCCAGGTCCCATAAACCATACATATCAACATGAATAAGTTCGGTAATCCTTAAGATAAAAAGGAAGTAAAACTACAAAAAGTAGATGTTCGTATAATGAGCCACATAATTAGACTCGGCCTTCGTTTCAACTCCACGGCGTTCGATTAGTAAATCGGTTTGTGTAATTTGCATGCATATCGAAACTGTTTGCTGAAACGTTCACGCAGAATAGATTACATTGCCAATCGTTCCTCAGCTAGCAATGTGCATTTGTTTTTAAAAAAAATTATGTTTGAAGGGTAAAGTTAGGCCAAAGACACTGGACAGGAGGCATTCTAATTTAGTCTTCAGGAGTAGCAACGCATATACTCGTACATACGAATTTAGATTGGACTTCCGTCCTTGTTGACTTAACAACAGGCTTGCATGCTTGTTTGCATCCGTTAAAAAAATCTCTACAAGTAGATCTTATTTGAAAAAAGAAAGCTTTGCGAGTTTCTTTTTTACAGCTCTGTGATACTTTCCTGAACGTTTACTTACAACAATTATTGGAAGCTTTGCAGGATTTTGTTGATTTGAACATTTTTTGTTCGTTGAAAAAATTAACGTAAAAATACATTGTTGTGTATTTATTTTTTAAATATTAACAGAATAGCAAACGAGCATGCCGGCCACCTGATGTTAAGTAGTCACTAAAGCCCATGGACATATACATTCAATCTTAATTAGGATTGCAGTCCTATCTGAAGTTGTTTGTGGATCCGTTGCTAATAATGAGGACTAAGTTGGAATCCTCCCTATCCAGTGTCTTCTGACTAACTGCCTACACTAACGTAAACATAAATTGATCAATTTAACTGAATTTTATTTTTTTACTTATTCACAAAAGGTCAAAATTTCGCTTACAGTCTAGGACTAAACATTAATGCGAAAGTTTTTTAATATTCAGTAATAACAATAAACACTTTCTATTTTCGTCCATAAATTTACTCCGTTAATTATCTTTAGAATTATTATATCCATTAGCTTAATTGCAGCTACAAATAGCTTTCAGTGAACGCGATTAATATCAGTTAACTGTAACATTTGCCAATATTTAAAACACTCATGGTACTGATGAGTTTGGCGAATATGCTGTGATAACCGCGTATGAGCTTTGTGTTAAATTTAATTTCATGTAATTATGACATCATAGTAAATTGCCTTCGTATTGTACGGTTTTTAATTGTTGCAGCGTTAATGTATTTGTACTAGTGCCTTCACAAGTTCACACACACTCCACATACTTTTGAAAGGGGAAAATAAAATTGGAAATCGCACAAATTTCACAACCGAGTTGTCTATCGGTCAATCTGACATTCCAAATTTGATTGGCGATAATTTCTACTCTATGCCACTGTGGTAATCTTTTTATTTAACAAATTTTATGTATTTCTAGTACATTATTATATAAAATATTACTCTGCTCTCTGCACTTCTTCCCCATGTAATCTTTATCTGTGCCAAATTTCATACTCCTCCGCCAAAATTTCGTACTTTAATTTTGGTAAAAAAGGGGTACAGAGTTTTTGCTTCACGTATTAATACAAAGATACTGAATAGTAAATTATTGTTGTTGCATATTATTGTATGATACAAAAAAGACAAGACCTATATGTAATGGACAAAAATACGCATATAAAAACATGCATAAATGAAATTCTGTAGCACGCCCGTGAACATATTTTTTAATTTAATTTGTTCTCTTTTCTTTTTTATTTAATTAGTTGTTATAGTATGATTGATTAAATCTTGTCTTTGTGGATGAGCGAGACATCCAGTAATACGGATCTAGAATCTGGTATAGGGGCCCATCCAACTTGTAATGATTTTTTTTCAATTACTGTTTTTTGTTTTTGATAACCCGAACTTCTATTATGACCAGGCGAGGTCCTACATTTTGGATTATTTAAATTTTATATTCCATGTTCTCGTTTAGAGTCCCCGGTACGTGTTTAGACAGTTAATGATCGAATTACCTACCGCTCAAGACTACTAACAGCATCCCCAGCGAAAAAGTGGCTAAAAATTGGCATTGTCCATCCCTCAATTTCGTTCGAAATTCGAATTCGGAAACGATGCTCGATAAAACGATATGATCGATGTACGGAAAACAATACGGAATCCGATTTGTTTTTCGTAAACTGTGATTGTATGTAGATGCGTTGCTACTCCAGAGGACTAAGTTGGAATAGGAAGCATTCCAGTGTCTTCTGCCTAACTACACTCTTCAAGCCGAAACACAGCAGTTGTTATACTGCAGCTTTAAGGCAGAAATAGGTGTAGCGGCGGCGCCGCCGCCAGCGAGCCTTCGACATAAAACTCTATCACCATCAAAAGTCTAGTCTAGTCTAGTTTAGTTGTAGGCCGATGCATACGAACTATATTTGTGACACAACAAAGGCAGTTCAACGAGTCGGAAAGCCACCGTAATTACACACTCAAAGCCATTCATGGTGCTGTCGCATCTCAACCGTCTCAGTGCACGATACTAGTCACTTTCTTGTCTGGTACAATAAAAATGTACTTGTTCCCTCCAAAATGGAAATAAGTTGTTTGGAGTTAGTATATTAACCCTTTTGCTGTCCCGAAAGTAGACACAATAGTAAAACAATGGGCATGAATCATATGTGATTCAGCGGACAGGAAACTTGTAATAGGGCTTTTTTGGTTTGGAGTTAGAGCGTCAAAATTCGGAATTTCAATTAATTATTAATGGAAGTCTCAAAATTGGAAAATGGAAGTAGTCTTATGGAAAAATTTGTTATTCTTCAACATAATTTTTTGAACAATTTCAACGGAGTACCTCTACAAATATCCGCTCTATTGACAACCGGTGCACGCGTCTTTGCTCCGGATCAACGGTTAGTGTAATTACTGACTCAAAGGGCCTTTGGGGAGCCATCGAGTCTCGGATGCCTCGTTTGAGGCTACTTATAGAACCGCACAGTCCGTTACTGAGAAATGTACGGCTCTGCCTATTATTTGCGGTCTTTTTGAACACCCTTAGGTCAGCTGCTGTTTCTGAGTATTCTTTAAGAATTTATTTACGTTCGAATATTTTGATTCTGAGTCGTTGATATTCAACAACTTTTCCTTATTCTCCATTTTTTTATGGTAGTAGAGTCCTATGTCGGAACAACTCCAGCAACGCATCCACATACAACCTCTGGTAGGACTTCCGTCCTTGTTAAGGTTTAATGTGGATGTTCATGGGTTGAAGTGACCACTTAACATCAGGAATGCTCGTTTGCTACTCTGTTAAGATAATTTGAAAAAAAAGCTGAACTCAATGAATAGCATAAGAAGAATTGATTAGAAGTGCTGCTCGCTTCATTTCTCAGAATTAACGGTTGTAATAATTACAGACTCTGAAGTGACTTCGGGGTGCCGTCGAGTCTCGGCTGGCTCGTTTGAGGCTACTTATAGCCGTGTCTTAGAATTGTGTGACGATAAATGGACATTGAACCTGTTCGTTATCTTCCGGCGACTGTGATGGACAGCTGCATTCCGATTGTGGAGACGTTAATCATTTTAGTTGTGTTGGTGGTCTTTTCTAATAATAACCTCCGATGAGCCGAAATAGCATCGTTTACGATTGGCTTATTTAAATGTTTTTTTTTGTTGACGCTTTAATTTTTTAATCATTATTAATAATTTAATTTTTTAATCTTTAATTTTGATTCATGTTTAATTACTTTATTACGTAAAGAAAATTTCAAAATAAGAAGAATAGATAAAGAACGGTATGTAAAATGATACCAGTTTAGTTTGTAACAAAGAGGAAAAGGTTATGCATACGCATATAAAGTTAAGCAATAAAAAAGTTAGCTAGAATACATTTGGTAAAACGACAAAAAAGAAGCAAAATGGATATGAGGAAACATAACATTGCTGAGTAATTTATGACAAAAGTCTTTATTAAAGCATGGCATATAAACTTTCGAGAAAGTGAGTGATAGCCTAGTGGTTAAGAATTTCGGTCCTGCTACGGTGGGTCGAGATTCAAATCCCGGCATAGACCCCTATTTTTTGAAATATTATCTATTCTTAATTTTCGAAATTATGTGCGTATTATGAATTAATTATCACTCCCTTTAACGGTGAAGGAAAACATAGTGAGGAAACCTGTACACCTAAGAGTTCTCCATAAAGTTCTCAAAGGCATGTGAAGTCCGCCAATCCGCACTTGACCAGCGTGGTGGACTATGGCCTTAACTTTCTAATCTCTCAGAGAAGACCGGTACCCAGCAGTGGGGCAATAATGGGTTGATGGTGATGATGAAATAAACTTCCGTAGAACTGCTCGAGTTTTCCGAACATTGCCTTTACACAAAACCCTAACTTAATTTGCGTTTTCTATAACAACGCGTAAGAGGTTTACGTATAAAGTTTGGCTCGAACATTTCGGAAGTTGTTTGAGCTAAGAATGGGAAGTTCTTGCGGCGTTTCTTTGTGATAGCCAAAATAGCTTTCATTGAGTCAGTGGTAGGCGACATTGAAAAAAAGGTTTTGTTAACATTTTTTTCTACTTTAAATTAACTTTTAACTTCATTCTTGAATTTTCAAGCGATTTAAATTATACTTAACATTTATGTTCATTTGATTTCTTAATATTTCTAAGCGATTCAAAAGCGATCTGCTCCTTACACAGCTTTTGTTTCCCGGATTTCTTCTATAAAAAATTATAGTTACAGTTACAGTTATACAAATGTCAGTAGAATTTTTTATATACAACCAGTGATATTGGTATTGTTCTTGTTGCTTATCACTAGTTAAGAAAAACTTCTAGTGGGAATTACCGTCTCTCCTCGAATTTATGCGCTGATTGAACTCTTTCAGCTCGCCACCCTGTCCAAAGAAGTTGTCATTATTTAGCTTCAAGCATGGATTACGCATGTCACATAATCGTATCAAGTTCCAATAAACGAAATCCATTAATCCAATCCAGATACTTGTAAACAAATGAAATCCAGTCGACATGACCTGATTGGATACATTAGGAACAAATGGTGTTTTGGCAGTCGGTCAAATTGTTTAGTCGGTTTTATCAGAGCACTGGTGTTTGTTTTCCAGATTATTTAAAGCATATTTCTTAGACAATACTACTTATCTGTTTAGATTACCCACAATTACCTGTTATTTTGTAATTTTAAAATAAAAAGGTACGTTTTTAACATAATATTTTCGAATGAAAGACAGAAAGAAAATAGATTTATATAAATAGATTTGTAAAAAGTAACTGCAGTAGGAATATGTATTGTACACAATTTTCAGTGTAAATTATAAAAACAAAAATTATATTAAAGTGTACACACATGGCATTACTATTCAAAAAGGACAACATTATGCTGTAACGAGCCACAGCGCTGATTTTCAGCGCAGCCTTCCAGGTCCGGTAGTTCGGTCCTATAGTAAACATCTAAATAATAAAAATGTAATATTCATATAAAGGTAAATATAAATAAATAAATAACGTTTCACACTCATCGCCCCACAGTAGGATTTCACCTGTGTCGTGGGTGCCATGGACACACACATAAACATCCACACAAACACCCAGATCTAAATTCATCATTAAAATTTCTGCCCCGCTGGAAATCGAACCCAGGACCCTCCGACCGGCTGACCGCGCGTTGACCACGGCGCCATATGGGTCGTCATATAAGATCAACTTCAAATGTATACGAAGAAAGTGTTTTTTTTTCTTATTGAATCATCATACTTGAGAAATGAAAAAAATATTGTGCATCTATAATTTGTACAAGTACCTACACATAGGATTCATGACCTTCAAAAGTATAGTTATTATATCCAACGTGATACTTTACATGAAATAGACGAATAAAATAACTGCAAAATCTTTTAATATATATTATAAATATGCAAATGTGTAATTTATACAGAAGAACTTCGGTGTAATCAGTGTTTCTGACAGCTCCAATATAAACTTGAGAGTCTCGTCTTCTACAACTATATTGATATATTTCTGTGACATATTGGACTACGAGCCAGTGAGCCAGTAAATGGCTCTATTGAAGAGTGCTTTATTACAGTTTGTCTTGAAATGATTTTAATATTTGACGATATTGAGCAGCGTTTCTCGGGCTACAAAGATTAATTAAACATCTGTTGATTGATATTTATTGTATACTACTTATATACCTCTGTTTAAATTGTTATTAAATAGCGCCAAACTTATGAACAATTATCACAATTTATCCTGGTTAATTTTAAGATTGTACTCACACAATAATGTTTTTTCATTCTATCTAGTCGTCTGTGCATTAACTTATTTTATTTAACCTTATTGTTGTTCTATTCATATGTTAATAATGCAATATTCCAATCTTTGAACGGTTACAGCATATCCCCGGAAGAGACTGTAGCCACGGGTTATCCTCAATCGATCGGCAATTTTATGACTCGTAAAACGATTCTCTGTCTCTTATTTAGTCAAGTCTGAATTTACTACGGATTTAATTATACTCGTACATACTGCGTGATTTATGTTTTTCTTTATTGAATAGATGGTACTACTTTGTACTGAGGTGTTGTGATAGTTATACATTTATTTCGTGTTCAAGTTTCCATAGAAACCCTTATCTTCATAAATAACTCTATAGATTTATTTTTTCTAAATTATCATTAATTTATACCTACTCCTTTTTCAGGTACGAATCATGTGATTGCTGTTTGAGATTGGTAAGGTTTATTACGTTTAACGCAATGGATAGGCGATTTTGGTTGTAAGTTTGGTTGGTTTTGTGGTTTGGTTGTAAGATCGGTAGTCATACATTTATTCATACATTTTATGAATTGAACCTGTTACTTATTTTGCCAATCTAAGTACCACTACTCCTCAGGTGGCAGTGTAATTGTTTTATGATTGTCTGGTTTGCGATATCAGATTTATGTATATTAAAATTTCAGTGTGGTGTGTCAATGACAAGTGTATCTCACAACTTTTCGGAACTTACTTTTATTGAAACAGTTTTTATTTATCGAAGAACGTAAAAGTTTTATCAATGCTATAAGAAGCTAATTAATTTCAATTAACTTCCGAATTGTAATGCTTTCTACGTCATCATCATTATGGTCGATTCATTGTTGTCCCACTGCTGGGTACAGGCCTTGTTGCAGACATGAGTTTTTTAGACTATAGTACACCACGCTGGTAAAATTGGCGGACTTCAAATGCCTTTTAGATTGCTTTAACTGCAAAGAAAAACATCGCGACGTATTTGGTTCCTTATTACCTAGATTATTATATTGTGTAGACAATAATTAGGTTTTCTTAGAATACAAATGAATTAGTAAATCCATAAGGCTCAGTACTTGTAACACTTATTGTTTGTTTATTGCCGTATGAGGTTTAGCTTACTTTTAAATTTCATTGATGTATTACTCTTACCTCATAACCTTGAACGTTAAAAAAATGTATCTTCTTTTTATATTTCGTATATAATATGAATTTTTTGCGACGGACATCGGTAAATAGATAGCAGTGAATAAAACAATTTGTTCTTGTGGTTTTCAAAACATACATTACCTATACATTATTTCGGTCTTAGTTTGTGATATACATGTATGTATGCATCGATACATCTTGTACATGGACTACTACACCGTTCAGATGAACGATGCAGCAATGTAAGTCGGTAACATTAATTTAACTGTAGTACGAGTTTTAATTATTGCTCTAGCACCTAATCGCTTCGGAGACCTTCTGGAATGATACGGCATCACTTCTTAAAGTCGTAGTACAATTAGCAGTAGTTATAAAGGAACACTCTTGTCATACTCCAATTTACTGTTCTACTGTGTATATGTATGTTGTTCTACAATGTAGAATCTACATCATTCTACCAAACATCCTTCTCTGTTTACACTGTCCACGCCTTTTGTGTATTTAATTTTTTGTGTGGTTTTCAAACTTTCTTTAAATGGCGTGTAATAAAGTACATTGTGTTATTTTGTGTTGTATTATTATTAATTGCTTCAACAAATTATTTCATTGAATTCAGAACAAACGTAAAAACTGGCAAAGTAACTGTCTGAATAATCATTGTGACCACTTTCGACTGAGTTTAAGGTCTTTGTTGAGAGTAAGTTAAGAGAAATAGCTTCGACACTTAAAAGCTCTTTTTAGGCCCAACGCGACAAAAAAACCTAAACTTTTCTAATTGATTGCCCTTCCCCAATAATAACTTACTTTTTATACACTGGCACTCTTAAACTTCAAGCTCTTTGAACAGCTGGTCGTTAGTCACGAAGAAATATGCGGGCCTTAAACTTTCACGGCTTTCGGCCATGATAACGGGCCGTACGATATATTGTGTTTCGATATTTTTTGCGTTCTAGCTGTTGTACTATGTATAATCTCCGTGCCGTTGAAAAGGCTGTAGATATTCAATTTACCTGGTTAACGCTGCGTGACGCGTTTACCGAGCGTGGATCATCGACCTTTGATTTTTTGGTTAACGAAAGCCTACGCAGTCTTGCCGCACATGTAGCGGACTTCAACCTTATTATTTATGGTATAATAACTCCAATGCGCCACACACTCATTTTATTGGCCGTACACGAGGAATAAAAGAGCGTTGGCTAATGGCCTCCATTTATGGATATTCGTGGAGATATTTTGATTGTTACGTCTTGGATGCTCACTAGTTTCATTTAATGTTTTATAATTATTAGTAGTAGTAGTAGTAGGCAGACGACACTGGACGGGAGGCATTCCAACGTAGTCCTCAGGAGTAGCAACGCATCCACACACAACCTC
>DWKW01000255.1:0-18976 GCA_018250115.1 Doberes anticus | reverse complement strand
CATTTTTAAGTAGCCTTAGTTCTATCGTTACTTTTAAGTATAATACAACAAACTTAATTAAAACATAAACTCTTAACACTCCGCCTTTATCTTCACCGCCGAACATCGTTCGTTGTCATTGAGAAGATACTTATTGAATGAAAAAACTATTTGGTTTTTGGAAATAATTTTTGCTATCGAGTTCTTAAAATTAGTTTCAAATCAGGAATTTACATCTACAAACAATGATGACGCCTAATAATCCATTCCACTTGAGTGTGTGATTGTAACGCTCGGATTCAAGTGGAACAGGAAAAATCCGCGGTTGTGAGCGTGATTGTTGTGACACCAAATGAAACGCCCCCATGGTAGCCTGTTCAAGTTAACCTTGAAAGGATAGAATCCAAGCCGGTTATCTGATTTAAAAAATCGTAATTATGACATTGACATATTTAGACAATGTCAATTCATCAAATGTAATGTCATTAATTCCGAAGAAATATTGCAATGTGAATGGTCACTATTTTGTTTTCAAGTTAATGTAGATACCTTATAATTTAACCGCACATCGTAGACGAATGTGAGGTTAGTTTTGAGTTAGGTACTGTGTTACTGAACAAATAGATCTATACATTTGACTAAACTTGCAAGTACCCATTTATTCAGCATCACTATTTAGTAAAATGACCAGTCTTCAGAAGATTTTCTACTGTAAGTACATACATTTTTGTCGTAAAGATATATTTCACAATCGTGGAATAAGTTACTTACGTTTTCCATAATAACTGGCAAAACTACTGTAATATTCCTGTATATATTTGTATTTTAAACAGGTAGTATGTGGAACATGAATTTAGTATACACTTACATTTATTCATATTCAACAAATGTAGAAGTATGTACTGTTAATACAGTGTAGGTAATTAATTTCAGAAATTCATTTTTTATTGGAAATAACTCTTTGTTACATTCATCATGGATCAAAGTGTTAATGTTGTGGATTTAATTTCAACATTATTGGATTCCGGAAAATATAAGGAAGCACTCTGTGTACCCAAAAATGAAAAATTGTCAAATACATTCAAAGACAATTGTTGGGATCTTGTATCTGTTATCATAGGCAAGATACAAGAAAACACTGTTATTATTAAGCCATCACTGCAAGGGGCTTGTGAAGAATTACTGTCAATAATTGTTCAAAAATCTGTGCCAGAAGAAGCACTGTTAGAGTTTATAGAACAAATTGAGCTAGCAAAAAATGATGCCCAGTTTAGTGTAATCTTAACACCATTACAAGAATTACTGAAAAAGTTAACTATAAAGAGGGGAAGATCATTAGAATGGTGTTTAAATTCTATAAGTACATACATTGAATCAATTCCAACTCCTGAACACCAACTGGAAGGCAAAGAACGTTTGTTATTGGATAGTGATAACAATTTCAGGAGGGTTGCTAGAGTTTATTCCTTATTGCCACCATTTTATAATCCTTTTATAAAAGAGTTATCCATAGAAGGTGCTAATATTAGAACCAAACAATTAATATCTGCATTTATTATAAGTTTACTTGGTAAACCTTTAATTTACATTGATTTAGATCCAGATAATAATTCAAAGAGTGAAGGGAGGCAGAGTATCTCTCAAATGATATTAGATATATGTATGCTTGTTAAAAACATTTATAAGTTTTTACCATACATCCAATTATGCTATAGAGATAATAAAAGACCAAAAACTATTTTAACTGATGATGAAGAAGAATTGTCACCTTATGAACATAAAGAAAAAATTAATATGACAACATTATCTGGATTATTCTACATTACTCATTCTAGACATTTTGAAGTTCCAGATACAGCAGTTCCTTGTGTTTATTCCAGTGAATATGTAGTAAATACTCTTTTGTTGTGTGTTGTTCATTTGTTAGGTTTTACTGAGTATGGACCATTATGTAAAGCAATGGCTTTAAGTGAAGAATTACTAAAAAATATACCTGATAAATGCTCTTCAACTCTACTTACAGCACAAGTACATTATGATTTATGCAAAAGCCTTGTAAATGTTGCTATTTATTCTAATTATGAGTTTATACGTAAAACTGCTGTTAATCAAATTAAATTTCTAGTTAATAAATTTGAATATAAAGGTAGATGTATGCTCATTATGTATATTTTAAACATTGCTAACCACTCTGGCATGATCGGTTATGCTATTACTCTCTACAAGAACTCCATAAATGAAGCATTCAAGGACGTAGATATGCCTGAATGCTTCATTGGTGCACAACTTAAAAATGTTGTCAAAAAAATTTGTTATCTACCACATGGCGCAGAATCAGATTTAGTTGAACTGGCTGATCAGATAATTACATCACTTTATTTCTTGAGATACTTAATTTTAAGAGATACACTGAATGTAACTGGTATAAGACAATCCTTGGACATGATTGAAATTGATTATTTAGACAAATTAAGAATTGGGCTCAATATGTCAAAAGCTCATTATGAAGTAAAACTAAAGGACATTGAAGAGTCGAAAACTTTGCCTGAAGAGGAAATTGATGTTAACATTACTGTGGGAGGAAATGTCTTAGATGGAATACCAAAGAAAAACAAAAAAGAAATCATTCACTCTGCTCTTAATGCTTTTCATTTAATAGAAGGATTACTAGCACGTTTATCTGAATGTATTGTTTTGAACAAGACTCAGTAACCCAAGATATTATGTAAAATTTATCATTTAACATCCTTTACAATTAATTATTTTATTTCTCCTATTTAAAGCTATAATGTATAATTAAAAAGTTTTTATATGTATAAGTCATAGTACTACTTTGTTAACAGCATTAAGGATTGGGCGTAGATTTGTAAAACCACTCACAATCGTTCCAATAAGTAATTCTCAAAAAACAATAAGATTGTACTGCCAACATGTCAATCAAAACATACAAAACAAGACAGATCAAATGCAAGCAGTTGCAACAGAACATGAAGACCATCAATATGAAGAAGATGTAAAGACGAAAATTTTAATAAAAGCACTAGAGTTTGTGTCTAAGTCTGGATGGTCTGTTGAATCATTAAGCCAAGGTGCTGAAGCAGTTGGATATCCTGGTATTTCCCATGGTTTATTCCCTAATGGAGGAGGAGACCTTGTACATTTTTTTAATGTAAAGTGCAATGAAGAGCTTGTTGAACAAATGAAAGCAGTAAGTATTACTAAACATAATACACTTTATTGAGTAAAACATTACACCATTCTTAACCTTTTTTTTTTTGCAGTGGCCTAAACAGGATGTAAAAGAGTTAAAAATACCAGCTCAGCAAATCGAAAACGCCATTATGACAAGACTAACAATGATAGAACCCTACAAGTAAGTGGTACATCTGGAATAAGAGTACAGAATTGTCTGTTTTAACTGGAGTAATACCAAATCAACAAAATATTTATGAGTCAAGGTAGACATTCAGTGGTTGAACTATAGTAAAATGGATGAAAAATAAAAAATTGATTGAAGTAGAAACTTAAGTTGCATGGATCTGCTTTTTTCCTCCATCTCTATCAAGAAAATCTATAACACGATAAATTATAAAGAATAAATCATGTTAAACACATATGAACTGAACATTTACGAATTATATTTAGTTATATTAGAATTATATTAGAATTACTTTTGTTTTTTGGAATCTGTGGCCCTATCGCTGTTCCATATTCATGACATCTTAATGAAATGAGTATTTACTAATGTTTTTGTAAAATAGATTCTTTGCATTTATTAAGTGCATTGGGCTTATACATTGTTTTGTTTTATTACAGGAGTTCATGGCCAAAAGCTATGGCAATTCAAACACTTCCTAATAATGTTCCTAATTGTTTAGCAACATTGTTATCTTTAGTTGATGATATTTGTTACCATACAGGTGACAGAAGCGTTGATGTAAGTAAATTTGTTTGAGTGAATACAGATTTTTTTTAGTTAAGCAAAAGTTAGCCAAAAAATTCTTAAGTGGCTTTTTACCTTCAAGGCCGGATTAAGGGTAAGCATTACATTACATTACACTTTATTGTAGTACACCTTGGGGCCCGCACTAGAAAAAGTATTTTAAAATACAAAAAAGATGAATGAAAAGGATAAAGTAGTTGATTGAGTAAGCCGTTTTGAAAAAAAATTAGCATGCATAAAAAACAGTAACCAAAACTAAGAGATAAATTATCAAGTGTAAAAAAAATTGCACTAATATTATAAAGCTGTAAAGTTTGTAAGTTAGGGTATAGAAGGTAATCTCAGAAACTAAGTACTTGTTCAATTTCAAAAAAATTCTTATCAATATTCAGAGTGGAACTTCACGGTGGACTTAGGCTGTATGTGATCCGGAAAAGGCTTTTCGTGAAGTAAAGGCCTAATGTTAATTTTGTTTTTTCCTGCCGATTCAGGTTTTTAATGATCTCATAATAGATCTTATGTAAAAAAAACTGTCTCCTAGTGACGACGAGGGCAACGGCAACTTAATACTACGTTAACAAATAAGTAATTATGGAGGTTATGCTGGGGTTAAATAAATATTTTGAATATCTACTAATAGTTACGTCATTTCAACCTCTCTGAAAATAATAATATTTTATATACAAATTCCGCCATATCTTAACTTTCTTTAACTACGATTAAATCACATCGATCGACTGTTTCCGTTAAAATCACCTGTGGTTACAATTACTATACAAGATCAGGTGGATTTTATGCCTGTAATTCGTTATATCAAAAATGTGGAATACAGTATAATATGGCAAACTAACTATTTAATACTTATTTATTTTAGTTCAACTGGTACATCCGGCGGGTTGGTCTAGCTGGTATATACAAGGCATCAGAATTATTTTATCTAACAGACAATAGCCAGGATAATAGCGCGACAAGAAATTTTGTTAAATCCCGAATAAGAGACGCAGAGCTTATTCAGACAGCGCTTAATATGAATCCAGTGTCTGTTGCGCCTCAAACACTAACTGCTGCTTTTATTACGGTAAGAAAAAAATATTTATTGAAAGGAATGATGGTATAATTTGTATACATAAAAATAACATTTTCACAGAAGCTAAATTAATATAAATGCAATTGATTTTTGGTACCTGAAATATAGGGCTAAGTTGGAATGCCTCCTATTTATTGTATTCTGCCTAGCCACCCACACACTTTAAACCGCAATACGACAGTGACCACACTTGTGCTTTACGGCAGAAATAGGTGCCGCGGCGTGCCTTCGTCGTAGGTTTCTAACATTGACTTAGTAGTTAATTTAAGATCTTTTACCCGTGCAAAGCTGGGGCAGGTCGCTAGCATAGTCGTGAAATAACTAAATTCACCACCGCTGATAAATTGTGACTCAACACCAAAGATTATGCAAATGAAACTGTTCAAACTATAGTGTTATAATCACTGCTGGACATCTCCAGAGATGAAAATATTTAATATTATTGAGAAAATATTCTGTCAATAGCACCACACAGAACAAGAGTCTTGATAGACTTGACCTGCAGTGGATCATCCCTAAGATAGACAAGACATTTTTATTATTAAACCATTAATTTATTATCTACACAACAAATATTTTTTGTTACAGGCTAAAAACATGCTGGGAGTAAATTCATTAAAATGAATAATAAATTGATGGCTAGAGAATTTACTATTATTTTGACAGTATTTTTCTTATTAGTGAATAAATAGTGTTGGTATTTTTAGCAGATATTTTATTTATCATCCAATATCCACTTTGTAATACTATACTACCAGATTCGCTAGTTGGTGAGGATTGCTCCAAAATTTTGTGATGCGGGGAAAGTGTGATGGTGTATCTGTTAAAAGGTCTTCACACCATGACAAGCTCCTTGACCACACTTACTTTATAAAAAAAGTGGTTCATACTTTGTTGCAGTCCTTCCTTAATCTCATCTTTGCCAGGCTGTTTTACTCTATTTAGTATTTTCTATTTATTATCTGCTGCAATTTCAGTTATGTTTTAAATATATTAACAGAACAGCAAACGAACATGTAAGCATGCGGCCTTCACAATGCCAGTAGTCTCAAAATAATATCATCGTTGTGACATACAGGCCTAAAAGACCTATTCTATTCAATATATATCAAACTATAATTGCGAAATTTTTATTATGGTTTTTTTTTTTTTTATCTTAAAGGAGTAGCAAACCAGCATGCAGGCCACCTGATGTTAAGTGGTCACTGCAGCCCATAGACATCCATATAAAACCTCAACTAGGACTAAATTCCTATCTGAGGTCATATATGGAAGCGTTGCTACTCATGAGGACTAAGTTGGAATGCCTATTGTCCGGTGTTCTCTGCCTAACCACACTCTTCATACCGAAACACAGCAGTTCTCACACTGCTGCTTCACGGCAGAAATAGGTACAGCGGTGGTGCCGCCGCAGGCGAGTCTTTGACATAAGACTCTACCACCATTAAAGTGGTTGGTCAAGTGTTTAATACAGATTTTGTAGCAATCGTAAAATTGTAAATGTAGTGAAACCACAAATGAATCACAGTACAGTCATTATTTATTGTTATAAAATATTAACATTCTCATTCTGTATAAATGTATAAACACTTTTTACATAGTTACATTGGATATGTCGATTATATGTATAATAAATAGTAGACAAACAGGTCCAACAAATGTAACACGACAATAAGAATAAATGTATGGAATGAATGGAAATTATTGGAATCAGATATTAGTTGTAATAACGTATTGTTATGACAAAAGTAGTTTTTATTTTGCAATCGAAAACCCTCGAATATTCAGTTATTTAACCTCCAACATAAACATGCATGCTTGAATACTAATAAGGAATAGGCGTGTATTTTTTCATTCAATCCATTAACGTTGTTACACAATGTACCTATGTAACTTTGGTAACAATGCAATATTGTTACCATGGAACAAGTTCCAAGACAAGTCTGAGGGTAAAGAAGAAAGTGCCCTATGGCAACTCCTTCACTCAATCACGTCGCGTTTAGGCTCTTTTGATTTTATTATCATCCCATTATTGCCCCACTGCTGGGCACTGGTCTCCTCTCAGAGATGAGAAAGTTAAGGCATAGTCCACCACTCGGGTCAAGTGCGGATTTAAGGGCTTCTTATGCCTTCGAGAACATTATCGAAGAACTCATTGGCATGCACATTTCCTCAACGATTACTTCCTTCACCATTAAAGAAAGCGATAATTGAATTCTAATACGCACATGAAACACCGACCCATCGATGCAGGACTTCGAGATTTTTAACCACTAGGCTATCACATTGGATTTATCTTGACAAATACTGTAGCCCTAAGCGATGTCTGGGTTCTAATCACGGAATAGGAAAGTGGCCATAAAAACACCTCAACCAAACGAATTAGCTCCGTCGTGTTTAGGCTCGTCAAACTTGTATGGATAATTATTATTTAAAGCCCCCCGGGGGTTTGCAACGTTCAACATGCAGCCAACAAATGGCCATAGGAACTCATCAAGTAAATAACTTTATCCTCTAATAGTAAATATTTAATTTTTAGTTCTAAATTTCATTAATAAAATAAAAGCTTTTACAATTTATTACTATGAACATGATACTGAAAACTTTTATATGCATTATATTGTTCTAAGGTGCAAACATTTAATAAGAAATGGATTTAAATTACCTACATAAACATTTACAAATATTTTTTTTTGATCTACTAAATGCGACCACAGGAAAAAAAATCTATATCAAGACGATTGTTTCTTTTTTTTATTTTTTCAACTAATTGTTTTTATTGTAAAGGTTTTAATGTTACAAATAATCAATTTCTTACATACTTTACCGACTAGGAAGATTAAACTAGATAGGCCCCTATCCAATTAGTCCTACTTAGTCCTCTGGAGTAACAACACATCCACAAATAACTTAAAGTCAAAGACACCACGACCTTGATCCACAATCCTTGAAGATGGATGAGAGTGTTCATGGGCTACAATGACCACTTAACATCAGGTTGCCTCTGAGGTTGCAAAAGTTTTGAATGATACTGAATTAAATCCAGTATTAAATGAACTATGAAGATTTTTAAAAAGCTGTCGTCAGCAGCAAACTTGTTTTTTTTTACAATCAGCAACGCACCACTAAACCTGTAAAATATTTATTTTGTTGGTATATACCCATATTAACAAAATATATTTATTTTGTTGGTGTATATCCATTATACTTAAGTATAATGTTCTTAACTGTCAAATCAGAGATAGTAAGAGTTAAAGCTAATATGGACTCAATAAACATAAATAAAGAACTTAAATATTTCTATGCATTAAATATTCCACAAATAACACTCCACATTCAAAAAACAGAGACATATCACAAATACTTTAAAAATATGAACCGCACAGAAATCTAT
This sequence comes from Doberes anticus, assembly GCA_018250115.1. NCBI lineage: Eukaryota > Metazoa > Arthropoda > Insecta > Lepidoptera > Hesperiidae > Doberes > Doberes anticus. The sequence continues at coordinate 10,573 of DWKW01000255.1, read as the reverse complement.
ATATCCAGATAGCAAGAAGGCTATATATATATATATATATATCTTATGTATGTATGATGTAGTATATATATATATATATATCTTAGAAGATATATATACATATATATATATATGTAGAAGACTACATCTTTTTATGTTGTCATATGGTCATCAAATAAGACCATGGGGCTCTGAAATCTTCGTGCACCACAACAAAAAAAAAAAACAGATAAGACAGTGGTGTAACAGATCAAAAGCATTTCATTGTGATAAAATAAATGTGGTGATAATGTTTCTTTTGCTACAAAAAATCCTTTGTTTCCGTGGGGTTTATGTTTCTTAATATATAATAAAATAGAATTTGAAACTGTTATTTCAGCAAAATTTAATGCATAGAAAAATGTTACTAACAAGATTAAAACTAAATGTAGTTTTAATTTTTAATGATAATCACGTTCACACTGGTTATCTTTACTTCTAAGTTTGTCTCAATGCGATGCTTTTATAATAAATAATATTTTTTGTTTATATATACATCTATCAATATATATAAAGGTTGCAGAAAACCAAGATAGTGGCTGATAATTCCATGGAAATCTTTGTAGCCCTTCGAATTACATGTATACTTCCTATTATAATTATAATTTAACTGACACAACTTATTTTTTTTCCATGTAGATGCAGGTGTTTCCCCTAATTTAAAAAGGTGCTGACAGTTTTTTTTTCTGGTAAAAATAACACATTAAATTAATGAAATTTACAGTACACAAAAGATGTTAAAGATATTTAAATATTAAGCAATGGTAAAAATATTGATTTACAATTTAATAAACTGAGTTAAAGTAAATATTTGAAGGTCTAATAGCAGATGGTAGCATTTTACCAATAGCTTTGTTCTGATCATTGATGATGCAACCATTAGGTAAAACATACAAGTCTCATTACATTATTGTAATTACCAGTCAATTGCCAATGCATGGCCAATATGACACAAATAACAGTGTTAATAACGATTAACCATATGTTACTAATGTATGGTGTAAAGTTACCAATGGAAATGTGTCAGTTTTTGAGAGCTCTTTTAGAAAAATTTCAAAGAACCTGATGTCATCACACTCACTATTGGAACAGATCTGGAGGAAAATCATTCCATAATTATACCAATATCAACACTTCAACAACATCAACATATTTTATAATTGTGGTATCCAATGAATTTAGTATTGTAAATTACATTGTATCACTATATCTAATCCAATAATTTCATATTAATATAAGTATCTAGATGTACTTTGATGAACCTTATATTGCATGTTGTGGACGAGTTTGTCTTTACACTATGTGCATTATTAGTTAATAGGCACTACATAACATTCTATGTCTATACTATGAATGTACAATATAGTCACTGCCCATAGACACATAAGATATGAGATTTGGTGGAAGTGGTAACTTGTTCCAAGCATTCTCTGATACTGTTTGTCTGATAACAAATCTACAGATCATTTGTAAAGAATCCAGTCTTGCAAACCTGAAAACAACAGTATAATTAAGTGTACACATTTACTTTAAAAAGATACAATATACTTGTATACCTATACCATAACAGTATACCTGTTTAAGGGCCTCGCTAGTTTAACAGGCATTTCAAACAGCTTTGATTTGACATCCACAGTTGCACAATGTTCTGATATTCGATTTGGTGGTACAAATGTTTCATTGTTCAAAGAAAACAGACCATTTGCATGGCGAAGGCGGGCATGCAAGGTACGACCAACACAGCGAAAGGAGACACACAGAATATGTCTTGAGTCATATGAGTCTCTTACGAGAAATACATTATCATGTTGTCCCGCCAGAAGCTTTTCAGCTTCACTTGAAGTTATTCCTCCCCAGTACCAGCCATGCCTAAGATAAAAACATTTCCTGATGAAATTGATTTAATATTTTTTACACAAATACTATAGTTAACTCTCAATAACTTACTTAGACAACTGGCAATATATTGCACACGTCTCGAGGGATGAATGTTGATGATGTCCTCGAAGGACAGCATGTCCATCTGAATGCTGACATTTCATCATCTGTAATTCTGGGTCAGCATCCTTTCGAATCTCAGTGGAAGCAGCCAATCGTTTGTCTGACGACGAACACGGGTCAGTGTTTTTGTTATAGTTACAAATATATTCACCATCACTGTTTTTATTACCAAAATATCTCTGCAGAGATCTGACACTACCAGTTAGAAACAGTTTGTTTTTCCAAAATTTCACAAATTTGCTTGTGTTCACTGATGGTTTACGTTCTGGTAAAAATACACAATTCACTATATCAGAATTGTTAAAATCTCGTTTGTTATCATACGTCCGTTGTAAGTGTTTACATTCCATTGGTTTCAACCACTTACGAAGACATCCCGTTGCGAGCCATTTGCGACGATTACAATGTGAACACCGCTCGAAATTTTTATTCATTGTTAAACTTTACTTTTCTAAACATACATGTGAATAAATATACTTGTAAATGCTATACACATCAATCAGACAAAGATAATTAAATTAAATGAAAATAAATAAAACCAACCATTACAACACAGAGAAAAACTATACACACAGATAATACAAATTACAGATATCTTATAACCTTAATAAGAGACATAAATAAACTTTCTTGTACACGTTAAGTACTCTGTTCATAAACGGCGGAGCCGTTACAATATTGTTGTAACTCTTGAAAAATAAATTTAATTACAAAGATGAAGTATTTCAATTTAATGAAATCCTGCTACCTTACTCCCGATAGATTCGATTTCTAAATCATTCGAATTTGATTCGAATTTATGCCATTTTGTATTCTTGAAATTGGAGCAACTAGTTTTGTTCGGCTGCAGGGCATTGAGCTTAAATAAAACTTTAAAATATAATAAGTGCTATTAATCATTATACTAAAACACCTTTGTGCAGACCAACCCAATGTTAGGTGTTAGAATACCTAACTTAAAGATAATAAATTTAAAAAAGTTAATTAAGAAACTAAATTTCTGGGCTCAATGTCAGAACCCGAATGATCATCTTAATACTACTTGAATCTACGTTGGTGGCCTATTGTCATAGGAAAGGACTGCATGCTACAATTCCGCTGTGTTTGCACATTGATGTTGGCAGTCCCATGGCGAGCGATGCACGATGCGCTATGCTGGGATGTAACAAGGTCAAAAATATTTGTATTCATATTAAAAGTTATTATTGTGGTGGTTCTCTAATGGTACAAGTATTCAAAAACGAGACTTCATGTTTCTGCCATATAGTTTGACAGCTCATAGACTAAATAGAAGTATTTATTGTTTCTAGCGAGTTGAATTATTTACGAAATTAATATTTTAATTAAAAACAACACGCAAAGCCCGTTTGTTGTTATTATATTTGATAGATTATATGAGTGTAATTTTTATTGATAAGAATAATTTATGATGAACTTCTCGTACTTGATTAATACATAAGCAACCGGAAACAAATAACGACGCTGATAACTATCGAACGTAAATCGATCTCAATTCTTGACAGGAAATTATTCGAGAATAGTGTTATAAAATCGAGATTGAATACTATTCGCTGGATGCGACTGCGAAGTAGGATGTGGGGGAACTACGAATCGACCGTGGCTAAAAAAGGAACTTTCGGCAGACGAACTGTCACTTTGTAATAGAGAAATTTACGTATCCGTGCATTTTAAGTAAAAATAAATAAACATGCATCAGGTAACCTGCTGCGTAGTAAACTGAAAGAACGGTGATTGAACAAATTCTATAAATTTGCATAAGCAAGTTGGTAACTTGAACAACGAAAAAAGTAGATAATCGATGTCAAGAGAAAAAAGTAAGTAAGCTAACCTAAAAAGCAACATTTTTAATATTATATTTTGTATGTTGTAGGAAGTAGCACGTTACAGTGGTCAAGTTGCTATAATTTATTTATTGTTATATTTTCATTTCAGTGCCGATGGATCACCATAATATCCAAAGCCACATGACAGGATTTACAGTGCGCACTTTGTGATTAATTGATTTTATAATTAAATTGGCTATGTTTAATTAAAAATACACAAAAATTCTGTATTATTAACGACACTACAGTCATAAATGACCGTCTGCAAGATATATGAAATGCTTTATTTGATTAAATTTGTTTATTTCTTTGCTTATTTCCCGTGAAGTCAGCCATGAGAAATTCCGTATGCACTACCTGAAATTTACTGACTGTGGCGTTTTAGAAGGAAAACAAAAAAGATCAACATTATCGACACACATATATATATATAGATATTATAGATGTACATGATCGAATAGCATCTAAGTAATTTAATATTTCATTAAAATTATTTGTTTGTTTACTTATTCTTCGTAATGACAGCCAGCCATTTGACATTTCAAAGGCCGCCGTAATTGTAACCGCTAGTTGGCGCTGTCATCGCGCACCCAGCGAATAGGTAGAAATACTCCCTGTCTGTGCATAAATCTGCGAGTCAATTACATCAATAAGCTTCTCTGTTGTTACGTATGTGACCTTAAGTCCTTATCTGATAAATTGTAAGTGTAGTCGTAATATTGTTAATGCAATAAACAGACACGTTTACGATGATATTTTCTATCGTGGGATATAATATTCATGTGCTTTTTATGTTCATAGAATAGCAAACGAGCATGCAGGCCACCTGATGATAAGTGGTCTATGCAGGCCATGGACATACAAATCTGAGGTTGTATGTGGATGCGGTGCTACTCCTGAGGACTAAGATGGAATGCCTCCTGTCCAGTGTCTTTGGACAGCTCTCACACTGCTACTTTACGGCAGAAATAGGGCTGCGGTAGTACCGCCGCAGGCGAGCCTTCGACATAAGACTACCACCATCAAATTTACCACAGACAACATAAAAAAAGATACCATTGCGCTCTTGGTGTAGTTAATATTCTGTGGGAGTAGTCCACAGAGTACTTTATAATATGTGTGTTGTATGTTTGTGATGTAAAGTAAAATTCATAATATTAATCTATGCTGAAGGTGTAGGTAGTAGTTTCAGTCAATTTCAGAATTTATTCTTTATGTTGCAATGTGTCTTTTAAGAAATCTTTGAATGGATTCATACTTTATTCTGTAACCCAAAAAACCATTACTGATTATGGAAATAGACTGCTTTGAAAATAAATATAACTTTACACTGTAGTAATGACACTGAAGAAAATTACGAAAATGTCAACAAAATCGCAAATATCTTCCGAATTGAACGGTACGTTTATTTACATAATTTTATGCTCATAAACATATTACATTGTTGTATTTTGCTCTTTATGGTTTTACAGTATCTCAATCCGCCCTGATTTTTTATTAATTTTTTAGAGAGCATCAGCAACGTTTTAGGGAAAAATGTAAAGATATTATATAAATCCCTTATTCGTATGGAGTCAAGAGGCGATAAGGTTGATAACCGAGTTTTAGTAAGTACCTTAATAAGTAACAATTATTTAATTTTTTTAACAATCTCTGAAAGTCGTTGATAAGTTAGTTAATCAACAATTATGTATTCATTGCTTCATGTATCAGTATAATTTAAAATATAAGGTTTTGCATGTCAAAAGCTTTTACTGGTGTTTTCATTTAGCAAAACACATTACATACCTACTGAGATAAATTGGATGTGAAAATAACAAGTGGTAAAGTAAGTCATTGGGAGCAATTGATAAATTCTGGACAATGGCATGAGTCATGTAGGTGTGACTGTGGTCTGTGTTATCCTCTATCTGTGTGCTGTCCTGCTACATACACCTACAGTAATATCTATCATTTGATAATCTGATTGCTTGATTCTATTTGGAATTGTGTTGTATTATTCTTTTTATTTATTTTAAGGCTTTTTGTTATTTGTTTCTGTATTTGACCAATTGTTAAACAGTATTATATTATTATGTTGGAATGTCAATTGATTATATCTATCTATACTGTTATAAAATTGTAACAGGGTCATGTCTGTTCATTGAAGATTCTTTTGAAAACCTATTAGATTTTTGGGATAACTATTTAGAGGTCTCTGAAACTCAAACTTTTATATTTTAGTATATTTGTTGATATACAAACAAACAGGAAAAAAAAGTTAAGCTTGAATACTGCCCTAGGTTTAAACAATATTGATATAGCAGAACGAGAGATACTATTTGTGTTCTGTGGTATATATTAGAAGATAAGGTGTTAAAAAAGGTCGTTAATAAAACAGGTTTTACTAGAAATTTTATTACAGCATAAAATTATTACACCTGAATTATTTAATTATTAATAATTTTTACACATGCAGATAATTCTGCATGTACTTGTAAAATATGTAAAGTTTTTAAAATGAATCAATCACTTTTTATCACATAATCACACCATCTGATTTTGTTGCTAAAAGAGGAAAAAAATCTATACTATTAACAAGGCAATTTCTGTACTTATATTTTAGAGAACTAACATAAATGCATTGTTTAGATATTGCAAAAAATAAAACAATTGTTTTTTAGGATTTTGTAAATTTTGTTTTGATTTTTTATTTGGTAATTATGTAAATTGCAAAAATGTGTAATAAGGATGAAGAAGATTGGTACAGTAGTGATACAGTCAGTGATATAGCTTGACCTCTGTATATTGTGCTGTTGTATATGTGGGGGATCAGTTAAAACTGTTCTGTTGTTTGATATGCAGCAATAGGGTTGAAAGTAGTTGACTAATCGAACAATAAATGGTTGACACCATACATATTTATTTGACTTTATAAAACATAATAAAACTGTATTCAAATATACTTACATTACATACATTTGACCAAATTTTGTTCTGCAATTGAATGAAGAAAGAAATTTGAGACTTATTATGTCAATTCTCAGTAAATAACTATATCTCTTTTCATGTTAAACATGAAATATGAAATTGACTTCACTCCATCATCATCATCATCATCAATCCATTATTTTTCCACTGCTGAGCACATGTATTCTCTCATAGATGAGAAGGGTTTATGGTCAACCAAGCTGACTATGTGCAGATTGGCTCATTTTTCATTTTGATATCCTTATGGAAAAGGCATGCAGATTTGCTTGTGATTTTTACTTTCACAGTTGATGTCACTTGCATAATTAGTTCATTAATTATAGGTATTATAGCATAGTATATGTTATTAGTAATATTTTATGGAATTACCTCTAAAGAGAAGGGTAAGGTTAAATAAGATTTAGCATTACTCTGTTATGTCTTACATTGTTATACAATCTTACTAACCTAAAACTAAATAGTAATTAATTTCGCAGTAAGTGATCACTTTTATATCATTAATTACAGGTTGTGACATCATATAGAATTTTTATTACAACTACAAAAGTACCCACCAGAGTAAGTACCTTATTTTTATTAATTTCTCATAATACATCAGATTATTTATAAACTAGAAATAGGAATATTGTTCAATTGTCTGCTAAGTAACAATTGTATGTTATTATTTGTAATAGAAAACCTTTGTAAGGAAAAACATCATTTCAGTGAATGAATAGGGTTAGCTTAGAAAACATATTCCTACTCTCTATGTAATACAAATAATAGTCTGCTCTGCATGCTGATGATATTCATGATGTTGTACTAGGGACCCCAATTTTTAAAAGTAAATGCTCAATCTCTCAGAGTAATAATAATAGTTACTGTACTGTTGAACCAACTCAGTAGTTTCAACTTAATAGTTTCAACAGTCAGACTTTAGTTAAGCAGTAATATAAAAATAATAAAATAAGGAGCTTTATAAAATTTTCCCCCTGATTACACAATTAGTCATAAAATATTGCTATAAGCCAAATAATATTTAATTGAAAATTTTTAATGATAATTTTCATTATTATGTTATATAACTAGAGAAACCTTGTAATGTTTCACTGAGTCTCAGTTAAATAGAACAATCTAAATAAAATTAACTCATGCTTTGTTTCCAATATAAAAAATTAGAGATTTTTTTTTATAACAGAAAGCAAAAAACTTTAATGTTGACAGGAACTGTCCGCCTGGAACAAAAGTGAGCGAGACCACGCCACTATTTAAAAAAATCAGTTTACCTAATCGTATGTTGAATGAATTTCCTGTCCCCGTGAGAACTTCGGGATAATAAGTTTATAAAAACACTCTTATGTAGAAATTCAACATTGTGTAAAAATTTCAAAACGATCGGCAAAAAATTTTAGATTAGCGATTATCAACGAACATAATATTTTTATATGTAGTGATAGATTATTTATGTAATTATATATGTAAATTATATTTGTGTGGTGGCATAATTGGTTCATCATATAATACTGTAAAAAAAAATCTTAATTGTGTGTAAATTCATAAATGTATATTTGGCAGGTTGACAATGGATTTCACTTAATGGAAATAGAAGCGTTGGAAAGCAAAAAAGCAAACCATCTCTCGATCACATTAATTCACGAACACAAGCCGGTGTCAATACTAATAGGTAAGTCTCTAATAAGCCATTGTTTGTAAATACAGCACTAAAAGCGTAGCATTGACATCATTTATTTTTATCCATGGTTAGGATAGGTAGCAAATTTATATTCTATCCTTGTATTGGTTAATTCAACACTTACTAGTTTTCCCTAACATAATCGAAGGTTCTTGTTTTTTTTTATTATTTCATTTTTGGATTAAAATAGTTGTATGCATGAGGTACCTAAATAACAAGTTTTTTTCGTAAAAAATTCGTAATACGTTTCGCGCGTTCTAGAATTACTGGTAGCATTCACGCGAGCAACATCGCGCGTTACTGATTCTATAATTTCTTTATTTTTTGCTTACCAGCCAAATGCATAAATAAACAATATTATAAATGAAAGATTTATTTCAAGAGGGTAACGTATAAATCTAGGTTGCTTGAGTCACTGTTAACGATCTGGCTAAACCACTTTAGACAATCATTGCTCTGGAGTCTGGACGAGGACCTCACGAGGTAATCTAAACTGTCACTCATATTAATTGGTCATGACGTGGCCCGCATAGTTTCCTCCTTGAATTGATTGATCTAGTTCCTTTCACTGTAAATTAACTTGTTCTCACAATTAACCATCTTTCAGGCGAGGAAGGATCATCCGAAGGTGTTATGAATGCGATGTATGCGCTGGTGGCAGCGTTTGATGACTTATTTCCTAATGTAGCCATGGAGGACATAGTATCAAAGGTCCGTTACTAACAATACACGTTTCAAACCATATTTGTACAACTGCACGTCCAGTATTTTATACCAGCTTACTCACCAGATCTAATGAACAGTTTAACCGTGACAATAACTTTTATTTGCTTAATTAGTTCGTTAGCTCTACTTCCATCAATTGTTTCAATTAGATATAATTACTTTTTTGCGTTCTTTAACGTAGGCATATTTTTCGTGGCAACCTAAATATTCATACAGTATATTATAGTATAGTAAATACGTATGTTGAAATTTTAGGTGAATTTACCATTCCAATTACAACCGGTTAGTGGTACACGGAAACATTCAACTTGTGGTGACTTCTCAAACCAATATGCGGCGATGTGTGATCTCTGTCAAACCCCATTTAGGTAAGAAATACTTGCAATATTACTTAAATTTTGTGATATACTTAGTTGTGTAATTAATTACATATTAGGTATAGCATGTAATTTAATAAAAAAAATATTTTCACAGGGCTGAAGTTGCATGGGACATCGACACAATATATTTAGCACATGACATCAGAATGTTGCATTTGAAAGATTTTGACCACTTGGACCAAAGGTAAAGCATAAAATCAATAACATTTTTTTATATGAATGTTAAAATATTGAACACTTTCGTAGGAAAAACAAATTATTAACTGAAATAATGCTCCTAACAATACATATTCACTCTTCTCGATTATGTTACTTAAAAGATAGTCAAATAGAGTACCTATTTGCCTACTGACTTGTTTGGTATTTACCGCGTCGATTAATTCAATTACTTATTTTCTATTATCACGCGATTAATTTAATCTAGTTCGTAGTTATTTCGTCGTAATACTTCACTAGGTACATTTACAACTGTGCGTACGTAATACGTAATTTGATTACATTCTGAAACAAAACTGTACCTATAATAGTAGTCATATTTATTCTACTTTTAACATTGAAAATGACGCCAAATGCTGCGTTTTTATACGAGACGTATTCTTGTTTAAAAAGTTACAAAGTTAAAATTACACGAGTTTTTTTAAGGTCAGCTTAAAGTTCAGCCTGTTTTTAGATTTTTATTTGTCTTATATCACAATGAAGGCAGCAGGAGGTATAGTTTTTTGCGTTCAATTATCTTACGTAACAATATTTGGGTCCATGCTTCGTATTATTTGTTTGGATTATTTTTGTGTTTATGTCTCAATGTCAACTTTCGTGAGTAATGGTGGTATAGTCTTATTTCGAAGGCTCGCCTGCGGCGGCACCACGGCTACACCTATTTCTGCCGTAAAAGCAGCAGTGTGAGAACTGCTGTGTTTCGGTTTGAAGGGTGTAGTTAGGCAGACGACACTGGACGGGAGGCA
>DWKW01000254.1:0-18981 GCA_018250115.1 Doberes anticus | reverse complement strand
TTTCTGTGTGTGTCCATGGCACCCACGACACAGGTTAATTCCTACTGTAGGGCTATGAGTGTGAGACGTTATTTATTCATATTCATTATTTTGAAGGGTCCAGTTAGGCAGTAGACACCTGAAAGGATTCCAACGTAGTCTTCAGGAGTAGCAACGTATCCACAGTCAACTTCAGATGTCGATGTCCATGGGTTGCAGATACAACTTAACATCGGGTGACCTGAATGTTCGTTGGCTATTTTGTTAATATATTTAAAAAAATATATATCCAACACAGTAATGGACTTTGGTGATGTTACTCCTGAGGTGTAAGTTGCAATGCCTACTGTCCAGTGTGTTTTACCTGATCACACCGTTCAAACCGAAATACAGAAGCATGCCCTACGGAGATAGCGGTAGCGATGGTCGCGTTGTCAATTAGCTTCCGTCTTTGAGTTTTGATCTGCAGCTGCTGATAGTTTGATGCGATACTGCGTTTGAGACGCTGCTGAGAAATTGCGGTTTGCATTTCACTTCGCACGATTACCACTGTCTAAATTAACATCCAGGATCCAGTACAGATCAATGCTGGCATATTATCCTACTTTGGATTTCTATGCTAGCACAACAGTACGTGACAAAGTATAACAAAGTTTGGCTGGGCGGAGATTAAAATAGCAATTTCTGCTTTCTAGTGCTTTTTCTTTTAATTTCTATACGGAAGATAAGCTTCATGAACGCAAGGAGTTCAGATGTTTTTTCGACTCTTGCGGCCAGATTTACGCTCTAATTTGTGCTTCTAATTACTTGAGCTCGGGCTGCCAGAAATCAAGGAAACTCAAAATCAGGTTATATACAGATTTGCTCATGTTGGGTTGCATACGCATTCAAGCCTGTCTTGAACTTGACATTTTGTTTGAGTCGCTGAAACTCTGCGATATTTCCATGGCTTATCAGAGCTTGTACTAGAAGAGGCATCGATTTCACTGTTACAATTAAGGAAAAATCCATCACTTTATCGAATTCAAAACCAATTTACTTTGAAATTTGTTCTTAGCAGTCTGTAATTGCCGAAATAACTCGTGCTCGTGTAAGTCACAAAACGAGTTTGTTACAATCGTACACTGAAGAATTTGAGTACATTTATTCAATACTACCTTTTGCATATTAGATATCGAAAGCATATTTTTATTTGCAAGTTTTAGACAAGTTAAGGAAATGAGACAAGGGTGCTTTTGTTTTCTGTAGCATCTACTTTTAAAAGTCTATTTTCATTGCAAGAAATCTTGAGGAAATCAAATAATTAAGAAAGTAGAGGTATATTCAAATGGAAGTTGAAGTTTAAAGGAAACAGACAACATAATTTGTATTGTGATACATAAAGGATAGTAGACATTTTTGATTCTTGAGTTTAATTTAATTTGATAGTTGAGATTAATGTAAGAATCTGCTTCAGAGTTGAATTTAATTGTAAACTGATGCTCGCGACTTTTTTCGCGTGGATAAGGGATTTCAAAAAATCTGCGGGATAAAAAGAAGGAAAATGTTGCGTGGGAATCCTATGCTCGTGTTTGATAAAATAAAGTATCCTATATACGTTAATATGACATGACGTGATGTGATGTGTTACGTGTATACCGAATATCGTTCAAACATAAAGAGGTTTTTTTTATCCAATCGGAAGAGCAAACGAGCATGCAAGCAACCTGATGTTAAATGGTCACTGCAGCCCATGGACATCCACCTCCAACCTCAACTAGGACGGAACCCCTATCTGAGATTGTATGTGGATGCGTTGCTACTCCAGAGGACTAAATTGGAATGTCTCCTGTCCAGTGTCTTCTGCCTACCTACACCATTCAAACCGAAACACAGGAGTTCTCACACTGCTGCTTTACGGCAGAAATAGGTGCATCGGTGGTGCCGTCGTAGGCGAGCCTTCGACATAAAACTCTACCACCATCAAAAACATAAAGAAGTTTTCATGGTAAATAAATTCTACTCACTTTAACTTTCATTCCCTATTATACACATTTTATCGAGAAACACTTATTCAGTATTCGATATTATTGAGAAACACTTATTCAGTATTGAAAATTTCCAACGCAAAGGACTTTCAAAAAACCTTCCAATCCCTAGTACATGAACGATTTCCGAAAATCAAATTGTTTTACAATGTGATTGTGCTTGAAATACTTAAGTCGTTTATTACTGACCCTACCTTATGAATTTTTGTAAGTCTATAACTTTTGTTAATGTATCCAATTGAAGCTTCTATATGTATAGCAAGCAGTATATACATACGAGTATATTATGAAATAAGGAAATACATTACAAGTTCCATAATTGCTTGAAAAAATAATGTAACTATCGATGTAACTTTGTCTATTTTCAAAATACTTGAATGGATGAAATTGGAGCTATTTGTTGGTTAGTTGTAGTAAGCAGGTTATAGATGGATAACACCTTAACCTTGGTAGTGTAACGCAAACTACATAATATATGATTTTACTGATATTTGAGCATATTTCTATCCATAATCCCAGATAGGTAATTGAAAATGGTCGTAAAATGTGTATATTTTATCTAAATTGAAACAGAAAGAGTAAGTAGAATCATTTCTTAACTTAAGTATCTGTGGTCTGTTGTTGCACCACTTCCCATTAGGTGGCCTGTCTATATGCTGGGTTTAGTACCTAAACTGAGTAAGCAAGGCAAGTGAAAAAAAATTAGGTACATTTCAATGCAAAACAAATGCTATCCTTTTTCTTTATAAATACTAGTTTACGATACCACTAAAAATCATTTAATCAACTAATGACAAAACGTATTAACGTTATTTCTTCAATAAGCAACTAACTATTGATTAAACGTCATTATTACCACTTCAAAATAACCAAATTGAGGACGATTTATCAGGTCGTGGTACGTTAAAATATGAGCGTTCTGCAGTTTGGCTAATTGCGCATAGTTTAACGTACATTAAGATATATTAAAATTATTTTAGCCGGAGACATAAACTAGTTGTGCAAATTTGTTTCAAGAAAATATCGCCGTTATTGTTAGTTTAGCTGGAAAGAGGTAGCTACTCTAGCGCAAACACGAAGAAAATTTTGTTGTACCAGGAAAGAGATAAATTGCCCATCATTAATAAGTCCATGACTGTCCTTGTAAAAGACCAGTGTGAAAATATAAGGGAAGCTTAACCTTCGCATTATTGTCAGAAAGGGCAAGTTTTAGGGGTTCAAAAAACAGTAGTAATTATAAGTTAACATAATATTATGGAGCATAATGATTTCCTAACTTCGTGTACTGTATGCAAAGATACTCTCGAAGACTGTGGTACACACCACGAAAGGGACAGTCATATAAAAAAACATGAATACGAGTTTAGATGGAAACCATTTCTAAGGCAGGTGAGTAGGTAGTAATTTTTTTTGTACCTATTTTGTGTAGCAACACATAATTTTTGTTTAATAGAATATATAAGCTCGCACATTTTCAAGCAAAATAATTGACTTCATAACACTGATTAATTTGTATAATTAGTAGTATATTTGTCTATCGCCATGATATTGGGTGCTTCATGAACCTTAAAGAGTAAGAGTCTCATATGTTATATATATATATAAAACTGTCTTAAATAAAGAAATACATAGACCTTCATTTAATGTTTGAAAACCACATATTTCAGATACTAGTTTGCAGCAGCGTTTGGGCATCATATCTTTTGTTTGGCCTAAATATGGGTGCGCCGACGGTTTTTATACCGCAAATAAGAAAGGAGGTGAATTCCACAGAGATCATAGACTACAAAATGGCGTCATGGCTATGTAATTATCATTATAGTAGTAACTACATTTTAGAATAGTTTTCTAGTACTCAATTTTTTTTTTTTTTCAGCGTCGCTAATACCGTATTCTGGAATGCTCTGCGCTTTTATTTTGCCTGCGTTGACACAATTTACAGGCAGAAGAATAACTCTTTTAGTCATTGCAACGACCACGCTCGTGGGTTACATAATTCTCCTCGGCAGTACTACTGTACGAGATCTGCTAATTAGTGAAGCAATGTACGGTTTGCTTGCAGCTAGTTGTCATTCTATACTACCTATTATTATAACAGAGTGTACATTACCACGTTATAGAGGTATATTTTTGACATTGAAAACAGCTTCCTTCTACTGTGGTATATGGATCTCAAACGCCATCGGTACTTTCTTTTACTGGAAGAACATTGCTTATTTCGGTATAGGCTGTAACGCATATTTATTTGTAACTGGATATTTCTGTTACGAATCGCCCTATTGGCTTGCTACTAAAGGACGTTATGAGGAATGCATAGCATCACAGCGTTTTTTAAAAGGTTATAGTTCCGAGGCAGATTCGGAATTGAAGAAACTAATGATTTCCCAAAAAGCTACTTCTGATAGGAATATAGAAAATATGAAAAGGCACAATGCATGTCCCACTTATGTTAATAGGTTTATTGATATTGTCTGTAATGAAGAATTATACAAGCCGACACTTTTGTCCTTGCTTATGATGACTTTGAATAATTCATCAGGAAAGTTGGCATGTACAATGTATGCAATAGAACTGATCAAAAGAATAACACAAAGCGAATCTACTGCATACAAAGGCATGTTGATATTGGATGGCGTCACGGTTATCGGGATGTTCGTAGGCTGTGTTTTAGCAAAATTTTTAAATAGAAGGACTCTGATGATAGGATCTTCTTCTTTAGGTGTTGTTTTCTTGTTAATTATTTCTCTTTATTTGTATCTGATAAAGCTAGAATTCATAGTTGAAAACAGTGTATTATCAATTTTGTTATTGACGTTTTATCAAATTAGTATGAGTTGCGGACCGATTATTTTGGCGTCTTCAATATACAGTGAAATGGTACCAATGAAATTTTTAAGCTATAACATGTTTGCTATGGCCTTTTATAGTGACTTTCTAATGGCAAGCATGATAAAACTTTCGCCGATAATCTTTTCTGAGTTTGGCATACATTCTGCTTTCCTTTTTTATTCTATTTGTACTTCTATTTGTACGTACTTAGTTTACAAATATTTGCCGGAAACTAAAGATAAAACTCTTCAAGACATGGAGGAATACTTCAGAAAGCCTTGTAAGGACTTATTATTATCTGACGTGAATATCAAAACAAAAATAAAGAAATCTGCAGCTATTAATCAAAATTATAAGATATAAATTGTATGAACAAGTAGACCCGCGACGTTCTTGTCGCGGATTGATTTATCGCCTATCGCCTGATGTATGACAGCTCGTACTAAAAAGTAGTCTAGCTGTGAATCCGGTTGTACTGCACAGATATTATTAAAATAAATGTCATTATTTATGTCTGATTAAATGGTTTTAAACAATAAAAGCCCTTTAATATCGATCCTTTAGAATAAAATTGCTTAAGTTATTGCACACGACAAAATCTGTAAACAGTTTGCAGGAAGATTTACCTATTTAGAAATGATCTATTGAAGACGGTCACACGAATATTTCGAAAGACAACCCCTAAGAGAGTGAAAAGGTACTGCAAAGTTTATATGGGGGGAAAAAAGTCAAATTAGACGAAACTTTATCTTAACGCTCTTATTTTTATTAATTCAATACAATGAATAAATCATTACAAAACATAGAACACAACTGCACACAAGCATTAAAATATTTCGTGTCTGAGCAGCACCAATCCATTAAGACCTTAATAATATATGTATATTGCTCGGAAAGAAATCTGACCAGTCAATCGCACAACCACTTCGAGAAATCGCACAACGATGTTTTCGTCCACCGCTAATCTTATATGATAATTATTTTTAATACGAAATAACTTTGAAACATTTAACGTGCATACTGGTTTTCGAACCCGGACCGACTAGAGCGGACAGACATACAACTATTTCAATAAATTTATGGGAAAATTTAAGGTCTAACAGCTAATACAATTTCGAAGAAAAGACAGGTTAATAATTTGTAATACATAGATGTCAGTTCTATAAAAAAACTTTTGAAACGACGATTAAAATAATTGTTGTGATAATTGCGGCACCATTGTCTGCGTGTAGAATATACACTTCTTTATTTTATTTTATCAACTTGACTATCCTAGAACTATGCAAACTTCGAATTGAAATTCAATTTTAATATCTACGAAAATTCATGGACATAATAGTTTTAATTATGAAGTTACGATCAAGTTGCCATACAGATTCTACACAAGTAACTTAAATTCGCAGTATTTACTCAGTTGTACATTGATAAGATAGTCGTTTATGTGCAAGTCAAGTTACTCTTATCATACTATTTAAATATTATCGTATTTTATATAGCCTTGCCGACATATTCTTTTATTTTACCATAAGATTACATAACCTTTTTTTATCAACGGCTATAAAATGTGCTTAGCTTGTATCCTACAATATCCATTCAGATCAGTAACGAATTAGTTAGTCCTACCATCAGAGCGTAATACTTTCTGTTTAATTAATAATTTTTACTAGTTAAATAAATAAGCGACAATGGTGAAATGTGAATATGACGAAATTTTGACGAATACTGGAATTCCTTTATGTGAAAATGAGAAAAGCACACGTAAGCCACTGATAAGACAGGTAAATGATAAAATTTTATAATTTGTTAACATAATGTAATATATTAATACTGTCAAAGTGGATCAGAGTTTTTAGTCGACTTGCGAGCTATAATTCTATGATACATGGATGGAACCTAGGTCTTATTCATAATTAAGAACAGAATATATATTTTTTTGGAAATAAGGAAACAACTATCAGTCACGGGGAATTCTCATCTAGATTAAATGTATAAAACAATGCTCAAATTTTATTTGATAGGAGCCCGAATCTTGTAACTCAAATGGTTTTGATAGATTTTTATTAAATAGCAAACGAGCATGTGGCTTACGTTTAAAGTGGTCACTGCAGCCAACTGACATCCGTAAGTCATTTAAGTTTTAATTAAATAGGACCGAAGACTTATCTAAGGTCGTACTGCGAATGCATTGCTACTACTTTAGTTTGTTATATGCTTTGGCTTCGCTATAAGCAATGCAAGTATCAAGTATCAATATTTATTAATTAATGCTGATGACTGAGTTTAATTGCTTCCTGCCCTGTGTTTTCTGTATAATATATTCGCAAAAGACATTGTTATTTCCATTAAATTATAAAAAAAGTTTTTTATTCAGAAAAAATGAGTGACTAATCTCTAGATTAGAATATATTAGAATAAATAAGTTAATAATAATTACAAATGTAATAATTTTATACATTTTCAGTGCATGATTTCGGGCGGATTTTGGCTCATTTACATGATACAAGGACTATATCTAGGCGCACCCACTGTGCTAATAGCACAAATAAGAAGGGAAAATAATAATACAGTAACGGATGAAATGTCTTCTTGGTTATGTAAGTAGGTTTCTTAATATGTGTTACTGTAATGGCCCCTGCCAAGTAGGAAATAGTCACCGGATCAAAGTTTAGCAGTCTTATATTGTGATTCATGTAGTTTTATACCAGACTATCGTTGCCCTATCACATGCGTTTAATTAAATATATATAATTCTATTTATTTCATGTATTTTTGGTTATGAGAGGCATGGTACCTCGCTGATATAAACACTTACAGATCGGCCCTTCTCGATAATGCTCGGTTCTCGTCGGGCTTCGAACCCTTTCTCGGCGCCTGATACACGGCAGCTTACCACACTACAGCTTGCCTGCACCATTACTCTGACCGACAGTTTCTATGATAATATGTGCGGCTCCTTAGGGTCGTAGAGTGATGTTAGATATACTACCTTCCTCAATAAACAAGCAAAAATGCACAAATAGTTTTTCAAATAATATGATTTTTCACATTATATGGATAATTTTTGCGATTTTGCTCGTTCAAATAAACAAACAGTCTCTTCAGATTTATAACATTAGCATAGATAAACAAAATTAAGCCCATTTAGCGTTATGTGATTTTTATTTTATTTTATTCTTTGTGGTCTCTGTCTAAGCAGTAAATTGTTTTTTTTTACAGCATCAATGACAGTTATCAGCGCAGAGCCATCAATATTTATCCTGCCGTGGATTTTTTATCAAATAGGACGAAAATACACTGTTTTAATTGTATGGACTCTTACAATCATCGGTTTCGTGATTTTCTACATGAGCACAAATTTATATCATGTTTTGATCAGTCAAGTATTTTTAGGTTCAGTTACTGCTGCGGCAAATACATTTTTACCTGTTACTGTTGCCGAATATACGTCACCGAAGTATCGAGGTATATTGCTTACTATAAAGTCTGCTTCCTCATTTTGGGGTATTTGGATAGCGAATGCTATCGGAACATATTTTCACTGGAAGAATATTGCGATTATTTCGTTTGTGTGTTCGATTTACATAATAATAGTATTTACGTGGCCCGAGTCCCCTTATTGGTTAGCAATGAAAGGCCGTTACGTGGAATGTGCCAAATCACACCGGTGGTTAAAAGGTATTAATGAAGATTCCGAGAAAGAACTAGCGATACTTATAAGGAGTCAGAAAAACAAAAAAGATGTAATACTATCAAATGAATCTGAACACTTTCGATGTTTTTCATCTTTTTCGAACGCGTGGTCAACTATTAAAACCCGTCCGTTTTATAAACCTATATTGGTGTGCATCGTATTATTTGCCCAATATCAGTTTAGTGGTAAATACATAATAAGTATGTATGCTATTGATGTTTTGAAAACTTTAACTAATGATGAATCCATTGCTTTCAAGGGGATGCTTATTCTGGACGGATTTACTGTATTCAGTATGTATGCAGGCTGTATACTGGCACGATACTGTAAGCGTAGATTACTTTTGTTATTATTTTCAAGTATTGGAATATTGTTATTGTACATAATATCTTTTTACTTATATTTAGTATCCTTGTACGTTGTGATCGAAAACCATATTGTAATTATATTATTATTAACTATTTATTCTGTAGCCATCGGGTGTGGTCCAATGGTCCTGTCAACCTCAATTTACGGTGAGATAATACCATCGCGCTTTCAGACTCCAGTTATGATTATAGTAGCTTTCTACAACCTTACAATGATGTCGATTTTGCTAAAATTGTCACCATTTATGATTAGAGCTTTAACAATACATGGATATTTCTTTTTCTTTGCTATTTCATCAACTATCATTGTAATTCTTCTGTACATTTACTTACCAGAGACGAAAGATAAAACTATGTATGAAATAGAAGAATGTTTTGCCGAAAATCGAATGCCAAAAGAACAAAATAGAACTTTGTTGCAATCAAAGTAATTGATCCAAAATAATTAAAAATGTTCTTGTTTTTTTTTAAGAATGACAAGAAATTCAATTTACTTGTTTTTACTTTTTCATGATGATATCTCACATACCAAATTATCAATGTTCATAATTAAAATCTCCATATTTTATCATGTTACACGCTAATCACTAATCGAATGATCTGACCAACAAAAGTCAATAACTTGGTAGGTTTATTGAACGTTAGTGCGGGGACAATGGTTACGCTGATTTCAAATACCATAACGTTTGACGTTTGCATTCTATGATATGCCGAATAACTGTGCGAAATTGCACGTCTCAGACACATTGAAATTATGTTATTGCTATCTAATGAATCAGATACGAGCTATGGTACATTTACAGTCGAACCATACTGTTTATGGGCGCAGATAATGTTGTCTGTATACTGGTGCTGGGTCACAGAATTGCATCCTTTTCTTGTGATGTATCCACTACAACACGAGGTAAATACGACCATATTTACGCCATCGACATAAGCCGAAGCTCTTTATAAGACTACAGCTCTTTTTACAATTATGTATAGTTTACATTAATTCCATGTGCGTATGATGTTTTACTAAACGTCATCATATTTGCTTTCTAGATTAATAATGATAAATTTTAAGGAAGTTATTATCCAGCTATCTTTAGTAAAATACAAAGGATCGTTTACTTCACGGTCGGATGTTCGCATAGTTTAGAGATACCACTAATATTAATTATAAAAAGTAAAGGGTATAGAATACTTCCTTGGTGTACTCCATATTTTTTATGATTAAATGTTATTATGGATAAGTATTATTTGAATGTTAAAGTTTGCAAGTAGTTATGTAAAAACCAAATTATCCTATATATATCCTATCCTATCCTATATATATATATATACATTGAGTGAAATTTAAATTAGACTGTGTATGTTCATATAATTAATGAGTTTCTGTTTAATTGATTTTCTTTCGTCGTAAACTCCTTACTCAAAAATACAAAATAAAATGGTGCGCTGGATGTGGTTCATTGCAAACGTACATTACTGTTTTACTTAACAAGTTGTATTTTATTATATACATATTTGGTGGATATGCAGAAATTTAATCTTGAAGAAATTTTAACAGATTCAGGGATTGCAATAAGCGAAAATGAAAAATGTACTTGGAAACCGCTACTCCGTCAGGTACCTAAACATATAATAAATAAGATACTTATGTAACTCAGATATTGAAAAATGGAACAAGTGAAAATGGCAGTGTCCATATTCCGCAAATGTTGGTATGAATTTGTCAGGAAATCGCTAATGAGACTTATTTCCAACGTTTATATTTTAAATACGTAATAAAATTCGTACTATAAAAATACAAAAAAAAATTGTTTAAGTATAATTTATAATTAAATTGAGTATAAAACATTTCGATTTTATTTACTTCCATACAACTTTTCCTTTTATGCAATTACATATTATGTCCCGTGTGCAACATTTTATTCTCTATGCAAAATGGTTAACTTTCAAATTAAGTATTTCTTTCTTTTTCTTTTTAGTAGAAACTACTTCACCAATATTCTTTCTTTTATATAACAGAGCACTGTTTGTAGCGGTATCTGGTGCCTTTATGTGATGCAAGGCCTATGTCTGGGTGCACCTACTGTACTTATAGCACAAATAAGAAGGGAAGGAAATATTACAATTTCTGATGATATGGCTTCCTGGGTTTGTAAGTACATTTATAAATAAATATACTTTAGTATGTGACTTCGTCGACGTAGTCATGTTACTTTATTTTAATTCTTTTCGTACTTACCAAACACGGAAATTATTGTAGAATATGTAGTTTATAATTCGTATTTTAAATAGGTTATTTCAACTCTTAATGGTATTGTACGCGACGACGGCAAGAGGCCTGATGGTTTAACATTAATACCTTGGAAGAACGGAAGGTGTTTGGTTTGGGACTCCACGTATGTGGATTCTTTAGCACCTTCCTATGTGTATATAACTTCCAGGGTAACTGGTATGATGGCGACCGATGCTGAGATACGCAAGGTGCAGAAATATGCTACTCTAACCCAGTACATATTTCTACCTATGGGCCTTGAGGTCAAGATGCTAGAATATTTTTCAAGCATCTGTCCAAGCGGTTGATCCAGGTTACGGGTGACCAGAGGGCTGGCACTTACCTCGGTCAAAGAATTAGCTTGACTATTCAACGAGGCAATGTCGCCAGCATTCTGGGGACTCATCCGCAGGATATCAATTTGGATGCTGCTTTTTATATTGTTTAGTCATAATTTTCTATTATTATTATAACGTTTTTTTATTTTCTTATTTAGTGATAAAATAAAAAGTAGAGTGTATTTTAACTAATAGTGAAATCTGACTTCAAAACTCTTAAAACCTAAAGTATAAATTAATATTATTGTAATTATTATACATACATTAATTTTTCAGCGTCGATGTCAGTGATAAGCGCAGAGCCATCAATATTCATCTTACCGTGGTTTTGTTATCACATCGGACGAAAAAAAACTTTTTCTATCGTTTGCGCCATATCAACAATTGGGTTTATAATTCTCTATATCAGCACAAACATAAATCATATTTTGATAGGTCAAACATTTATTGGCACCATTAATGCCGCTGTCAATACATTTGTACCAATAATTGTAACTGAATACACGTCACCAAAATACAGAGGAGTATTCCTGACTTTAAAGTCCGCTTCGACGTTTTGGGGATTTTGGATTTCTAATGCTATTGGAACTTTTTTTTATTGGAAGAATATTTCTATAGTTGCATTTGTTTGTTCTGCCTACATAACAACAGTTTTTGTATGGCCTGAGTCTCCTTATTGGTTAGCGATTAAAGGTCGTTATACAGAATGTGCCAAATCTCATCGGTGGTTAAAAGGTGTCAATGAACATTCAGAAAAGGAACTAGCTATGCTAATCATTTCCCAGAAAAGATCCAAAAATTTAACAGCATCAAGAGATGGTGGATGCTTCACGTCTTTTTCAAGTACGTGGTCGACTATCAAAACGCGTGATTTTTACAAACCACTTATAATTTGTATTATATTATTTGCACAAAATCAGTTAAGTGGCAAATATGTCTTAAGTATCTATGCTATTGAAGTCTTAAAAAAAATAACAAAAAACGAATCTGTTGCATACAAAGGAATGCTTATCTTAGACTTTGTCACTGTATTTAGCATGTATGGTGGATGCATATTGTCACGATATTTTAAACGTAGGAAACTTATGTTATTATTCACGGGTATCGGAATTTCATTTTTGTCTTTATTGTCCTTGTACTTATATTTAGTGTCTCTATCCGTTCTACAAGAAAATCATGTTGTAATTATTCTATTTTTTACTATTTATTCTATTGCTATGGGTTGTGGACCAATGATACTTGCAACGTCAGTTTACGGTGAAATAGTTTCATTGCGGTATCAAAATCCAATCATGGTTTTGGTAGGTTTTTATCAAATTACAATGATGTCGATACTATTAAAATTGTTACCTTTGATGACTAGAACCTTAGCGATGCATGGATATTTATTATTCTTTGCTGCTTCATCATCTGTTGTGTTAACTGTACTATACATTTATTTACCCGAAACTAAAGATAAGAGCGTGCATGAAATAGAAGAATGTTTCACTGGGAATCAAATGTCGGCAGAACAATCTAAGCAATTATTACGTGGAAAAGCCTAATCTGCCAGAAGAAGCTGATGTGACCCACTCACTGCATTAATACTTTTATAATTTAAACTATTACTGTCATTTTCTGAGTGTTTTATTTTGTTTATCCAAATTAAATAAGAAATTTGAAGGTAACATTTTGTAGACTCTCGTACGAGTATAAGGTAAGGTAAGTAAAATTACCAGGAATAAGAATCTAAAATATTTATTTCGGTTCACGCCCAGACATAAAGGTCCTATTATTAATAATATGATATCAGTGTATGACGGCGTATACTGAAGTGCGGTAAAGTTATATCTCTGGTTCTACTAAATAATATTGACACAGTTGTATACGAGTACATTCAAAGGTAGATATTATATATGTACAATTATCAGACAACCATAACACTGAGTTGTTAATGGAAAAATTTCAATTCGAATATGTTCACATGAACGAAGTAACTACTCGTATTATCACAAAGACTCGTTAAAAGAATTAATGCAGTTGTGAAAAACTTATTGAAAATAAATAACATTTTAGATCTTCATTTTGAACAATAATTCGGATATGAAAATCGAAAGATAATTTTGTAAAGTGTGCGGAATAGCGTTATGTCTGTGTTCTGTTTTGTACAGCAGGTAGATAATATGAATGTTATTGTAGTACTTTAGCATTTAAAGTCGTGTTGCTATCACATAATTTATTTTGTAGCTCGTTTTACGTAAGTTGATAATTATAAAGCAATCAAGTGTGAAACATGACTTGTTAGCCAGTCTTAAAGTAAATTACATTTAGTTTATTTAAATTACTATAGTTACTCTCTATTTGAAATGGATAAGTGTGAATACAGAGAAATTATAACTGATGTTGGTATTGAATTAACCGGAAATGAAGACAATTCTTGGAAGCCATTGCTACGCCAGGTATGTATTCATAGCCACAAGAAAAGCATTTCAGATGTTAGACGTAAAAAATATTTAATTACTGAGTTAACTAATGCTAGAAACGGTAGGCCTTTGAACTATTTTTTTTCGTTTAGAAACGGTGTTTCCACCGAGATCTGGGCCTATTTGAATTGATGCTACTCCTGAGGATTATGTTGGAATGAGTCCATGATGTTTAGTGGTCACTGTAGCCCATGGACAATCACATTCAACATCATATACCGAAGTCCTATATGAGGTGTCCAGGATATTCTGCCTAACCACACCACTCATACCGAAACATTAACATTGATGATATTATCCCAAATTCACTAATTTCTAATTACATTCAAGTTTCTATTACAACATTTTGTGCTTAACATTCGCCCAGAGTACACGACGACGCGGCGCAACGAGTACATATTACTGAGAAGTCAAGCTATACCTCCGGTTCTTTTGTGCCAATCTTGTTCAAACTTATGACATTATTAAAGTGCATACTCTTTCCCGGAAAGATGTTGACACCTCTAAGTAGTCTATATGTGTTCGATGTTCAATAATATCTTGAAAACTACATACGGTCCCGTTCTATTAATATTCTTTATCGTTTATCCATCACAGAAGAAATTGAATAAAGACAAAATGAAAACAAAAAGGGTGGCTTAAAAGGCTTATAAGCGATTGCATTTTATAATACTGTGGATAGTACACACTTAACACTACAATAAATTTCATGTATTGTGTACACAGAAACAAGAAGACAACCACCCAGACCAGGTACAGAAATCTAAATTCATCATTCAAATTTCTGCTCCGCTTTCCCAGCTTCGTACCTAGAACCCTCCGGCAGACCGCATGTTGAACACGGCGCCATACGGGTCGTCGTTTTAATGTGATTATGTAATAACTAGCATACATTTAAATGTTTTAAAGCCTTTATTATCATACCTAAATATAATTAGAAAACGAAATTTAAACAGACCCTTATATAGAAATAACTTTACAAAAATATGATATGAAAACCGTTACTACGCCAAGAAGGTTTTCTATTTCCATGTTCTCGGGACGGAGTTGCGTATTCAGGTCACAGCTTTCACTCCCGACGCTGTCTCTCACTTCTACCCCTACCCCACTCACTTTAAATCTGGCCGAGTCCTTCCGGTGCCCCAAAAAAAACACGGTGAAGCTGTAATGGCCAATAAGG
Source organism: Doberes anticus (assembly GCA_018250115.1). Classification (NCBI taxonomy): domain Eukaryota; kingdom Metazoa; phylum Arthropoda; class Insecta; order Lepidoptera; family Hesperiidae; genus Doberes; species Doberes anticus. The sequence goes on along the minus strand of DWKW01000254.1, from coordinate 3,841 downwards.
CCAACAGCACGTGAGATTTAAAAAAAACTGTTGCATTTCTGTTAAGGGGTGTAGAATCTGTTAATACGTCAGGTGTCAACATTGCCATCAAGAGCAGTAATACTCGTAGCTACTTCGATCCTATACGTAGATGTCCATGGACTGCAATCATTACCATTATGCTACCTGCATGCTCTTTTACCGTTCATTTAATAAAAAAATCCTCTTACAGTCCATGATATGTTGCGGATTGTGGTGCACTTATTTTGTGAATGGACTATTTTTGGGGGCGCCTACAATTATTGTAGCGCAAATACGAAGAGAGGCAAATTCTACTGATGCAGTCACTGATGAAATGTCCTCTTGGTTATGTAAGTATTCTTTACTGTTTTGTCACAGTTATATATATAGTTTTATATATATGCATATAGCCATAATGTTGATTCCGAACTTATAAATTTATTCATTATGTATTTCTTTTCAGCATCAATGCAAGGTATCAGCTCGGTCCCATTCGTAATAATCCTTTCGTGGCTACTGATTCAAATAGGACGAAAATTTACTTATTTAATTGTATGCTCATGTTCGGTCATCTCCTGCCTAGTTTTCTACAACAGTACAAATTTATATCATGTTTTAATCAGTCAATCATTCTTAGGTGCAAGCACTGCTGCCATTAATACATTTATGCCTATTATTATAGCTGAATACACGTCACCGAAGAACAGAGGTATATTCCTTACATTTAAATCAGCCACCGTATTTTGGGGTATTTGGATTTCAAATGCAATTGGAACATTTTTTTACTGGAAGAATATTGTCATAGTTGCGTTTATTGCCTCTGCATATCCGGTTACGATATTTGCATGGCCAGAATCTCCTTACTGGTTAGCTATGAAAGGTCGTTACGCCGAAAGCATTAAATCACATAGGTGGTTAAAAGGTGTCAGTGAAAATTCTGAAAATGAACTAGCAAAATTGATAAGATCACAGGAGGATTCCAAAAAAATATCTTCATCAAATGATAAAGGCGATTTTCGGAGATTTTCATGTTTTTCAAGCGCGTGGTCTACTATAAGGACATGTCATTTTTACAAACCATTGCTACTTTGCTTTGCATTGTTTGCTCAATATCATTTTTCTGGCAAATTTGTTATCAGTATTTATGCTATTGAAGTATTAAAAAGTTTAACAAAAGACGAATCTGTTGCTTATAAGGTCATGCTCATTTTAGATGGAGTTACTGTATTTAGCATGTACGGAGGGTGTTTACTGTCTAGATATTTTAAACGTAGAATACTTTTGTTAACATTTACATGTACTGGAATATCGTTCCTATATCTATTATGTATTTATACATATTTAATTTCATTATTTATTCTGAAAAAAAATAATGTTATAATTATTGTATTGTTAACAGTCTTTTCTATAGCATTTGGCTGTGGCCCGATGATCTTATCTTCGTCAATATATGGAGAAATTGTACCCTTACGCTATAAAGGTGCAATAATGATATTATCTGGTTTGTTTAATTGTATATTAATGTCAGCTATGCTAAAAATGTTACCATTTATGTTTAAACTTCTAAAGATGCATGGCTGCTTTCTATTCTTTGCAATGTGCTCAACTTCTATATTAGTTATTTTGTATGTTTATTTACCCGAAACTAAAGACAAGACTGTGCTCGAAATTGAAGATTTTTTTTCTGAAGATCGAAAATCTGCTGATCACACAAATATATTGCACGCTAGTTCAAATTAATAACACAGGTCGGCGTTAAAAAAGTTTTGTGAATAATTAAATGTCAGACTCGTAGATTTTTACCTATACCTATATTGCAAATATAAGTTTTTTTTTATAGTTTAGTTTTACGTAACTTTAGATTTTTTTAATTTACTAAACATAAGCAAGCAGGCAGTCGAGCCACCTGAATAAATGGAGATCTTTATTTATATCGATAACTTCGCTAGATTATTTTAACAACAATAATCCATAGCCTATATTTTTATTCTATGCTCTATTATTATATTACATTATATTATATTAGCCATTCTATAGTATATGACCATCTGATTCTGTGGCGAACCATAGCACATTTAAAAAAATTATCTTAAGCGCCTCATTAGAAGAGTTTGATATTCACGTATGATAAAAGATTGTATTTTTATTTATCCTTTAACTATGGCTTTTTGGACTAACAAAAATATTCCAAATATATTTTGCTACATATGCGGACAAAATACAATAGTCAAGCAAATGCTTAATTTAATAGACTTTATAAAAAATCCTTATTTTGCTTATTTCGGAACGAGGTTATGTCAACAAGAAACACAATAGGTTCCGCATAAAGTATGTCGGTTATGTTTTGAAGTATTAATGCCTATATTTATTATATATTTATATAAATATTTGGAATCATATATATTACTATATATTTGGTATTCCTTTTGTGGCGGGGACAGAAAAATAATGTATTTATTTATTTATCAATCACTAACATAATGTGCACTAATACAATTAAAAATGTATAGTATCAGAATCAATCTAGGTAAGTGTCACTGCAATTGAAGGAGAAGACTACATGCAAGTATTACATAAAGCGAGTATCTTTCTTAATATATTTATAATATATTCTATCAATAAAATGTCATAAATGTATAATGTCGAAGTTAGATTTTATTTGAATTTTAGAATAATGATAAGTTAGAAAAAATATTAACATTTATAAATTATAAAATTACCAATACGTGTCATTTGGGGTGCAGTATAAAATGTTTGAGTTCATACTGATTATTGTCATTTTTGTTTCTCCTATGTAACTATGATTAGTGCTGGATGATACGTAGAGATGAGGTAAAAGCACATGAAAGAAAACAAACAAAACGCAGTTATTGATTATGTTCTCTGTTTATGCTATTTTGTTTCATTTTAATACTTTTACACTCAATTACACTTTGGAAAATATTCCCGAATGATTCTCATAAATTTTATGTAATTTACTTACTTACTTATTTGTTGGATTGTATTTATTTGTATTCAAACACATCTGAATTCTCTCATCTGAATTTCCTCAATTGGTACATATCATATAAATACCATTGTATATTCCATTTGATACAATTATAACAAATATTATCAATTTAAGAAAAAAATCCTTTTATCCGTTTATTAGTAATCAGGTAATATATTTGGCAAACATACAAGATTTCAATACTACTCTTTCAAAGAGATGATTTTAATAAAATTTAATTCTCAACTTTCAACTGAATCAGGCGCCATGTACGAACTCAGTTTCTGATGTTTCTGTCCTATCTGAGAACATTGGATGTTACCACCTTATTTAAGTTGGATGTTCTTTTGCTGCCCGCTAATGAAAAAAGATCTATGCTTTTCAGTTTGTACGGTCGTTCCAAGAAAAACATAAAAAGTAATGTTTTTATGCCGTTAGGTAATTATTATGCCAAATAAGTTAAGCGAAGTTCAAATAAAAATTTGTCATACTATTTATTTAAGTGAGTGATAGTCTAGTGGTCAAGCATCTCGACCACGCTATGATGGGTCGAGGTTCAAATCCCGGCACGTACCTCTATTTCTCAAGATATTATCAATTCTTAATTTTCGAAATTATGTGCGTAGTATAAATTAATTATCACTCGCTGTAACGGTGAAGGAAAACATCGTGAGGAAAATTGCACGCCCGAGAGTTCTCCATAACGTTCTCAAAGGCATGTGAAGTCCGCAAATCCGCACTTGGCCAGCGGGGTAGACTATGGCTTAAACTCTCTCATCTGAGCGAAGACCCGTGACCAGCAGTGGGACAATAATGTTGACGATGATGATTCATTTAATCATCAATAAGTGT
>DWKW01000253.1:0-18986 GCA_018250115.1 Doberes anticus | reverse complement strand
TCTCAAAATTTATAGAAATTCATGTAGCGACCTTTTGGGACCTTAACGTAACATATTATGTAATTTTTAAAATGTACAGTTGGCGATAATACCGAAAGAGGGTAGTTTGGTTTCCGCTTAAAGCACGTGTTAACCGCATTAAGCAAATAACATTATTCAAAGCAATCAGACGTTAGTTGGAAAGTACAGATGAATTAATAAATATGAATTATAAACGTTTAAGAATAATCTACGGACACTATGAGAAGTTTAAATGTTAAGAGATAATAAATTTGAATGTGAGAATAAATAATAATTCTGCTACAAATTCGAACCAAGAAATCAATTCTAAGCCCTTTTTATATTTCACTGCTATTTGTCAGATCAATAAGTTTATAAAATTTGTTAAAGAATGTTTAAAAGGAGTATAAACGAATAACAAAGTGTCATTTACACAGCCAGCTATGCCTTTTTTAAGGATATTTATTTTGAATGCACCACTATTCACTTCATCAGCTATATTGAAAACGGTTAGTATATCATGAATAACCTAATTTTGTCACTGATTACGAAATGTTCCTTTGGTAATATTAAGAAATTAACAAATATCTTGTACATATTTGTAATAAAATATCGGCCTGTGGCTGTGTTCTAGAGACTTTATTTTTCAACTAGGATAAAAAGGGCCTAAAGTCAAGAGTTTGGCTGATTTTAATGAAGCTGCCAGCGTCAACAATTACAATGAACACAAACAAAATAAGCACGATGGCAACGCCAGCTGGAAAGGCAGATTTCACAATTATATATATATATATATATAGATTTTTGTTTTAATTTTTATTGCAACTTGTGAATAATAATTGTTCGCTATCATAGCGCACGAATATAACATTCAAATATATATATATATATATATACATATTTATTTATTCGCCTCGTTAACTAATCTCGAAAAAAAAAATTGAACTCAAAAGTACGGCTGTCCTGTATAAGTGGTATTTCATACTGAAACCTACCTAAAATATATAGATATAAGCGGTGGGAACTTAAAAATATACCCGCTGTATTTTTGCTACTATAGTGATACGCTTGGTGATATTCAAATGCTGTTAAAAATAATGCAATTTATCATGTTTTCTAATAATTTGATTGGTCTTTCTGATTTGTGATTGAATATGTAAAATAATGACCATATTGAATCAAAAGTAAATATATTACGAATTTCGATACTAATATGATGGTTTACATGAATTTTTTTTGTATTGTATATTGATGAAACATTCAAAATTGCAATTGACAAATTTGAACTTCTACTTAAAATATCACTTTGTCATTTGAACAGAATATTTATTTTCTAAAAAGTTTCCGGACGAGTTAAAGATACATTTTATAATATAGTTTGCAAAAAGTATCAAATACATACATTTACAAAAAGTATTAACTGTTTGACCAAAAACAATGAAGTTCTAAGTAAGATAATTTTTAGTGTGCTTAGGATAGGCATTTATCTACACCTTTTATAAACTTGATCCAAACATTCCACATTATTTTAAAGTTTGTGATCTTGATCTTAAAATTTCAACATAATTGTTTTTACCTATACAGACAATGTCGAACCCTATGCACACTTTATTATATACATTCACTGTAAGTGAGGCTCACTCTTGCAAAGTGAGAACTCCATGTTAATGGTCAAGATACGCTTTACTTCTCTTCGTTATGGTTTCTAAAAGGATTCAATTTTTTTCTAAAATACAATATGTATCAATAGAGTAGCGAAATCCTAGTCTTTGTACTGATAGTGTATGGCTATAAAGCCTTCAGCTTACAACTATTTACGGCATTTTCTTGCATAAGAAATTGGTGAATTGATTTTTAATAAAAATGTTATCACCTTTGAAATACAAAAACAAGTCAATCCTTTAAAAAAACACGGGTTACACAGAAAATTACTTAACAATAAAATAAAAAATACAGTGTACGATATGTAACAAGTGTTCAGTTTTCATTTTAATCGTGTAAATACACTTATCTGGTACAGACTATCACGTTCGCAACATTACTACAGTCAAAATAAAAACACTCAAGACTACAGACAATTCACAGCTATCTTATTACAATTACATACTCATTCTTTCAAACACAGAAGTACTAAGTTAATGCTACTTTTTGCTGTTAAATCACAATCTATCAATAGTAAGTCTTGTTACATGCACAATTTTTAAATTAAATTAATGCGACTCGGTTGACAAGCGGCGTTTTTCGCCGACTGGTGTGTGTTTGTGGCGTCACAGGCTGATAGATGAAACTTGTTTTTGCTCGTTTTGCTTGATGTACTGAAAAAAAAATATTCTTTTATGCTATATGCTTCACAAATACCTTTATCAGTGTTTTTATTTATACTATTATTATTATGTATCTCTTTTTAAATCACAGGTACAAGATGTTATTGGACTCGGTCATTTATTATTATTATTATAACTAACTATTATACTAACTGGTATAATTTTCTGTGACCGACGATAGATCTAATTTCACGGGCTTCGCTACTTCAACGTCAACTTCTTCATACGACTGATCTAAAACCTAGAACAAAAATAAAAACATGAATCAATAGAGTGTTTAAATTTCAGTCATTACAAAATTCGAAAAGAAATATTTCAAGCAACCGTGACGCTAGTAGTTTTATTTCGAAGATACATCTGCGGCACCACCACCGGTAACACCGATTTCTGTCGTAGGTAACTATGTGACCACTGCTGTGTTTCGGTTTGGAGGGTGTGGTTAGATAGAATACAATGGACATTCCAACTTAGTCCTTGGGAGTCGCAACGCATCCACGAACGACCAGGCATAATTGGGGTCTACATATTTGAGGTTGGATGTGGATTTTCGGCAATAGAAAACCTTGTGTTGCGGATAAAATTGGACCTATTTTCAAAAAGAGTTCAGATTTTTCAATAACAGATGTCAAACAAATAAAAAAAAAAACGGAATCGGTTCAATACACTGATCGCGAATATAAAAATAAATGAATTTAAATGGGCGACCAGCCTGTATGGCTAGTATTTTATACTGAAATGTAACTAAAACGTAACTAAAAGATATATATACTTAAATGTCTCGGTAAATCGTAACATAATAGTAGATAAATACTGAATGTTAGATATTTGTCATTAAATTCAAGGTCTATACGATTAATCAGTTGAAGCTCCGAAGAAAACCTAAGGAGAGTTCGAACAGACTACAATCACTGATTCTAAATTATAACAGTGAGTTTCATAATTACCTCAATGTCGCTGACTTCCTCTCCGGAGTCAGCATCGGTGATATAGGACGCCAACGACGATGGTCCAGTTGCCAGAAGGCGGTATGTGCCGCCGACCAGGCCGGTGCCCTCCACCACTTCTTCTACTTCTAACTCTTGGTCTGACACCTCCTGAAAAAAAAAATTGACAACTTAGGAATAAATACTATTCTAGATTATTTCCGAGCGAATAATAGTCGGTAGGCATCCTTATGTAATATCGGTAGGTATTATGGTTGACACTTAGTATTGCTTGCCCAGTAATGGCACAATAAATGATAATAATTGAATATTATTATCACTTATTGTGACACTAAGTATACAGTAGTTAAAACAAATAATTTCATAGCCTATGTTTGTCTGTTCATAAATCTGAATAATTAGTATACCCCAAATTCCAAGCAATCTGTCTGTTGTCGAATGATGCTACTGATAAATTTCTAACGAGTTTTTGTGATGTTATGCAACAACGTAGTTGGTGGTCTTAGGCTTTAAAGTACTATTAAACCATATTATCTCTACTAATTTCCTGGAGCAGGGTTGTATAATAGCAGCATAAGCATAAGAAATCAGAGCCGTGGAATATATTATGACAACAGTGAATGAACATAAATAAGGGTTACAATTCCTCAACCCAATCATTAATCATATAGTGAGCTATATTTGTAATGATAAGAAGAGACAAACATATTAATTGCCTATGAACATAGAATACGCTTTTGTGTTAACGAAATTACGTATATAAGAACACAACACTACACAAGTGACATTTGATCACCGGTCATTTCCTTGCGTTAATGTCAGACTGCACTTTATAGTCATCACACGCGACGTGCATTTGATAGGATATTATTGGATTGGAATATAGGTTATATTACAACGTACAGGCACAAAATTCATTAATACTCGTATATGGCTACTTACGTTAAATATAAAACGTCATTATGTTGTCTTCTTCAGCATCGAGGCGTCGAGTTTCAGCTCAGTGGTGGCATAATCCTTCATATGACTGTTACTGTGCTTCATTAAATATTTTCAACAACTTATTCATTAATTTTATCTTTTTCCACCTTCTTGACCTGCGTCGAGTTCGAGGGCAATCGCAGGCAATAAAACTTGCGTAAAACTGACCTGTTCAACGACTGTATCTTCTTCCTCCACTTCCTCCTTGACTTCAGGGTCGAGCTCCAGGTCAGCGTCCAGCTCAGCGTCGGCGTCCGCATCAGCGTCGTCTTCCGCGTCCGTGTCGCTGCCGAAACCGCTGTACTTCATCTCGCCTCGCTCCAGGGCTTCCAAGCTATCTGCCATTCATAAATAAAAACAATTTAGTGAATAAGTTTAAAAAGATGGTCAATGGTTGGTGAATATTAAAGAATTTATATTTGTATAATATTTCCAATAATTGTCAATCCTCCTTACGGGAAAAATCTTACCAATTGTTTAAATAACACTTAACCTTGAGCAGCAAAAGGATTATAATTTGAATCAAATGTCGCTCAGTGACGTTATGATGAATACATTCAACGGCTTAACCCATTCGTTTTGTTTTGGTTTGAAGGATTCTAGACATTGAAGCAAATATATTGTTACAAACGCGTGTGAAACCTTTAAAGATACAAGTAATTTTTACTTTACATGAATTATCTAGCGTGATATTAGTTTTTAAAATAAGCAAAATGTGAATTACATGTGAGTTTTGCGGGAATCATGAATGTATTACCTGGATACACCATCGCCTTTTTGATTGCCTGCGGATCCTTTCGTGACCATTTCTGAACTTCTTCGTCCATTTTTACGACTTTGGAAGGATTCATTGCCCATAAGCAACCTAATGATAAAACAAATTAAATATTACTTAAGATAAAAATGATATCGTCCGATAATGTTTAGGAAAGGTTTTAAGATTTCACCTTTTCTTTGACTTCCGTTTGTTGAGGGTTTTTCTATTTTCTCAAAACATTTATTCAAACTAAGATTATGTCGAACAGAATTTTTCCATCCATTTGGCGCAGTTTTAAAGTAAGGGAAATGTTGGCTGTAAAAAAAATTTATAAGCATTTAAGTATTTTAGGTAATTTGTAGTCTATTTACATTTATAGAATGTTAAAGATAGCTTACCACATAAAGTTATAAATCTCTGAAACGGGCAAACTTCCCGTTCGTGAATTCTTCAGTGCCATCGCTATTAGACACGAATAAGAATAGGCGGGCTTGGGAAATTCTCCCACGGTATTTTTACTATTAGTAGTATTTACATACTTAGCTTGGCTAGTATCAACTGTAAATGCTCCACTCACTGAGGTTTTGATAATTTGTCTATTGCCATTTAACGAGTTATCGATTAATATTGTCGCTTGACTTTTGTTACCATTCGCTAAAATTGTCCTAGACTGTTGAGCGTCCAATATGTGTATATTGCCGGAGATTATGGTTTTTGTGCCTACTTGGTGTGTTAATTTTTGTGTCGTATTTAAAATAGAACAACTTTTGCCATTCACTTTGACAACCTCCGGCTGTGCTTTGATTCGCACGGTAGGCGTGGTCGTTTGCGTGGTCATTTTGGTTTTAATATTATTGTCTAAGTCTTTCAATAAATCCTTAACTACAGTTTTATCATGTTTTCGAACATAAATCACCATTTGTGTAGCTTCCTCCATTGGCTTCCTCTGAGTGGTGGTCGTAGTAGTAGTAGTTGTATTAGTTGTAGTCATCTCTACAGATTCGTGCACTTTGGAAACTTTAATGGTATTTGGAGAGAATGTTAAATGACTTTTTTCTTCCTTTGGACTCGGGACTGTTAAGCTGTTGCTCATGCTGTTACTTGCTACTGAAGTGAGTAACAAGTTTGATGCTTCTTCTTTTACTATACTTTTTATTGGTGTGTCTGCAAAATTTGACGGCATTACAGAGTTCGGATTAACCATTACTGCGTTTGCCTCAGACCCATATAGATCAAGGTTCTGGACAAAACTCGATGAATTATTTAGCCACGAGGCCGCGTTGTCCGTGTCCATATCTAACAGTGGCGGCATTTCGGAGAAGTTTAAACATAATGAGTCCTGCGGATAAATAAATATATCATTATTAGAAACAACTAAAATTTAAAAGATAAATATATGTATCAATAAACAGAAAAGAAATATTAAGATTTAAAAATGTGACTAACGGAAAAGTCAGTGATACTGCTAAGATCTGTTGCTATTTCATTTTTGATACCCATGTCTAGCATGTCCTGGAGAGAGTCTGTAATATACAAGTCCATGTCGGAGCACCCCTGTAAAATATTTAAAAACGAACGTTACTTGTAGTTCAAAGACACATATTTAATTTAACTTAAAAATAACATAGGTGGTCAGTGTATAAGTAATTACGTTTTGGCGCCAATTTTTTTGTTTAACAAAATAGCGTTCATATTATAGATGTACTTGACGAGACTGCAGGACGGGAGAGGCGGCATTGAAACCACTATTTAGAGTAGAAACCTGTTTTTGTCTTATGGTATGCGTTCCCTAGTAAGGAAAGAGTTAAGTTGTACTTATTGCCATCTCGTTTACGCTCATTGGAACTACGGGGAACTATTTTCGATACACTTTTCTATATGTATTTTTAAGAAATTGTAAAATTACGTACTAAGTACATATGATTTTATAAATGATATGAAATACCGTTTAGAGAACTTTTCGGAGTAACATTTCTCTGGAAACGTATTCTTCACAGAAAAGAATTTGGGGTATCTTTTTTATTTAAACAGACCTACTCCAACCCATTATTTGTTGTCGAGGGCCTGCAATGGGTCGTTCGCTACCTAGTGAACGACATAAAAAACGCCTTTTGAGTGAATGGTACGTTTCGAAGGCTTCCAACATTTGGGACGTTATTTTTGTAAATACTTGTTACTATAAATAGAGTTTGTCTGGTGCGTCGGCTTCGTTCTAAACCATACATTAATTTACTATGACCTTCCGATCGGATGAAGTTTAATACAAATAAATTATATTTATTTTTAAGCGATGGATTGAGGACACAATATGAAACGAGTTGCTGTGTCGGTTGTATTTATTTTACTTGGAAAGGGGTACGCTCCCTTTAACTGTAGCAGCCCATGAGCGTACTCGACCACGCTGTCCCCAGCACCAAGAATATACAATAGGGTGCTTAATTATTATTAACACGCAACAAAAAATTATTAATTTGTACTCTCCGTATTATACAATAACATTATATATTATTTACTGAACTGCTAAGAGTAATAATGAAAAACGTTCCTACTCAAATACGTATACGCTAACCAAATGGATAATGAGTGCATTGGCAGATAAGACGAAGAACGTGAATTATACGATAGCTTTGCCTACTCGGACACAAGAGTTTAACGTTTTTAAATTGTTTACTTTTTGCTAATCGTTATCACGTTTTTAAACGATAAAACAACATTTCTAGTATCAATTTTGGTTGTGTTAAAACACGTAAAAATTCGGACAAATAAGATGAATGTCGCATTTTTATTTTAAATAAATACGTGTGTATTATTTTAAGCATATTACAACCTAAAGATCGTTAAATGTATATTTTCCTTCCTAATGAATGAAAGAGACAGCAAAGAACTGGGGTGCCAAAGAGAGATAGCTATATAAGATCGAAAGAGGGTGAATCGACCCCTAATGACATTGCAGCCGCCACAGCGCGCCCTTTTGAGTTTACGGGCCTGGTATTTGTACAAAAATTGTGCTAACTAGCGACGCTTAATTTCGTAAAACGAAACTACCGAGAATTATTTTTTTTAACACGATTTTAAAGAGTAAACTTTAATTCGCAGATGTTACTTTTGCTTAAAGTATAATAACTTCTTTTAAATTTCACGACAGATGCGACGTTATTATTCGCAATGTTTAAGTATTTTTAAGTGCCAAAAACGTCTCTATATCCGTCTGTTCAGAGCCATGCTGTAGAGGGCCATGAACTCGCTTTATTACTCAAGAGTTCATTTGGTGTGCGTGCGATATGAATTACGGAAATAAGCTGATACTATATTAAAACTATTTTATTTGTATGGTAGATCAATAGCGGCTTAAAATTTTATTTCGCGCGAATTCGCGAGAGGGCAGGTCGATATATGGGTTAGGGTAAAAAAACTCATAAGAATTAGGATGCGCATTGGTTACATATCAAACCATCAAGATAATAGTAAATTTTAAAGTCAGTTGAAAATCAGACAGCGTAATGAAGATATAAAACAATCGACCTGTAATAGATAAGTTGTTTAAAGTTAAATTTCTTGCAGAGGAATTGTGACCTATAAAATATCAGTAACCTATGTCACTTCTGGGATGAAGTAACACCTAACAACACCTCATATTGCAAAATCCGAAGCCGTTTAAAAACTACAGACGGTCACAAACAAGTAAACATAGAAACCTAGATGTCAGAAAAACATTACCTCTTTCCAGGACAGTCGAGTAAAAAAATATTCCGATCACACTTATTTATAAGCGGAAAATGAAAAGTCGTTTAACAAGAATAGACAGTTAAAATCAGTATTCAGTATAATTTTAGTGGCATAGTTAAAACTATGAATAATGTTGCTATATTAGTCGGTACACTGTTGCTATTTTAAATTGAAAAGCTGCCACTAATAAGCGACGAATATAAGGTTTCTTCGTTTTTGAAATTCCTACCAGACCTAGTAAAATTTTACAACAGTCGCTTATGCCTTGCTAGCATTGAAGGAATCTCTAATAATTATAATAAATAGTTTTCAATAATCTTTTTTTTTAGTTCAAAGATTGGCGAATAACCGGTGAACGATTTTTTCACGTTTGTTTACTATTCCTTTAATATATTTAAAAAAAAGTTTCGACATAAAACTTAATATGTATTTGAGTTTCAGTATCAAATAGACTAACATTTGTATAATTTATAAATAACTATTGTATATCTGTCTACTTCAGGAACAAAAAAACAATGGCGTTATTATTTAGTAAGTAATTTAAGACCATAACAGCTGATAACACGATATTTTATGGGATGACCTTTGGTCTTGGGACTGCAGTAGGTGTTGTCAATAGATAGATAATATTTTAAAATGAGAATATTGTGTTACATTTTAATATCAAGCTTTCAGCAGTTTCATTGAAAGGAAAAATGACCGAGGAGCTGCCTGGCTGCGGAGGCGCCGCGAGGGGCCCGCCTGTGTCCTCGAACCTGACCGCGCGCGATCGCCTTGAACTCTTCGTGGTCGGCGTTGGTACAAATTACCTTTATGTCTCTTGCGCCGGTGGTCGATGCCCGAGAATTACCGCGGAAAATCGTAACGCGGAAAATGTGTACAATGAAAAAAAAGATCTTTTTTCTGAGAGCAGAATTAGTCTTGTTATATTTTAACAATTTCTTTTTTACATATTAATATTTCCAGCACCTAATATTACATAAAACAACAAAAGATATGATGAAGGTATTAAATACCTAGTGCCAGAAGAACCTACATACGTGTCTTCCGCTATTTATTAAATAACATGAAATCCATTTGATTTCATCCAAAAACTACCGATTTCTACTGAAATAGCTGAATAAATAATAAAAGTAAATTGGGGTAACTAAACAGTAGGTTTATTGGCGCGAAAACTTGGATGAATTTTCATTGCTGCGCACGCAGGACGGGCCTGAGGTTGGAGGGAACTCATATTGATTAAACGAACGGCGCCCTCTCACCCCTCGTCCGACCACTCCTAAACTCGACTGTAGAGGAGGATACTGAAATACTTATTTTGTTTGAACTTTTATGTAGTTTCTTGCGTCTAGACCGGAATTCAACTGTAAACTTTAGTAATTCCCGCTATTAACATCTGAATGCGTAATAAATACCTAGATGAAAAATTGAAAACCGTAAACATTTCAAAAACCCGTTTTACTTATTACGAAAATTTTATTATAACGTAGTAGACTGAAGTATATCGACGGTCTTACAGGTCAACGGCCGCGCAGTATCATCATTGACACAACCTTGCATGAATGGCTAATAGGAATAATAATTCATACAAATACACATAAAACGCGTGAGAAAATTTAAACAAAAATTATTCTTTCTTAATACGCGTTGTGAAAATGATTTACTTTTAGTCCATTAAATTTCTTGTAGTTTAATTTTTTATAGAATAACAATACTTTTGTTTTGTATTTATATCCGTTTTATGAGTACTTATACTACCTTAAATTTATACTACTAGAGAGAAAGAAAAAATTGTAGAAACCTCACAGTAGGTAGATATGCAGAAAAGGTGTCGCCTCGCGCCGTCGCACTTCATTTTGAATCACCCTTGAGACGGGAAGAGGATCAAAACCTACACATCCTGCCTATCTGTAACACTACGTGTGTAGACTGTTCTTTTAGGAATAACCTTATCATCTTTGTTATTACTTCCTTTTAATATAAATTATTAATAGACAGAAGAGAACAATAAAAAATCAAAAGTAACGATTAAATATAACATAACATACATTTTTTTTCCATAATATTACTTGGCTAAATGTCGTTAGTTTCTTTCATCTTTTATTTAAATAGTTTATGTTTTTTAGTGGAAACCGAGTAAGCTAAATGGCGATATATAGTTATAAAACTAAAATTAAATTAGGTAGGTAGGTATTCCTTTTCGAATAGAAGAGGAAGGTCCTACTTTTTGTTTTCACTACTCGGAACTCCCAACAGTTAGGGGAGAGTGTAACGGCTGACGGAACAGCGTACAGGTGTGTGCGTTTAGTATTTGTATACAAAAACTATATCTACGTTAGGTTATGCACACACTGACAGGTTGCAGCCACCCGTCCCTTTTCGATGAATGCACTGCCACAGAGTAAGAAACTACAGACTCGAATATTTTTAGTCAATACCTCTTATCGTTGACACCCCAAAATACGTAAATTTTCATGCAATATTGTTAAATTAATTATAATTAAAGTGATTAAAATCGCATAATTCTTACAATCCTATTGAATTTGAAAAAAAATATTTTAATTATTACCTACTGAAGATTATAAAGGTAGTTTAATGGTGGTAGAGTCTTATGGCGAAAGCTCGCCTGCGGCGGCATGCGCCACCACCGCTGTGCACCTATTTCTTCAGTGTGAGAACTGCTGTATTTTGGTTTGAAGGGCGTGGTAAGGCAGAAGACACCGGACAAGAGGCATTCCATCTTAGTCCTCATGAGTAGAAACGCTTCCACTTATGACCTCAGACAGAACTTTCGTCCTAGTTGAGGTTTGATGTGGATGTCCATCGGCTGCAGGGACCACTTAACATCAGGCCCGTATGCCAGTTTGCTATTCAATTAACATTTTTTTTAAAGCAATAAATTAGTAAACTTGAATACAAATGTGGTACTGCGCTATATGAATCGTTTAACTCATTATTTATAACAATAAATAAACACTTCAAAGCGTTTACATTAAAGAGTCTACGATTTAGTTAGGTACTATTTAAGATGGCGAATTAAATATATCCATCCGCATAAAACTAGATGCCCGTTAAGATTAGATGTTCATAAACACCCAACACGTACGAGGGGCAGTCAAAACGAACAGCGGACATAACTAAAACTTTAAATAAGTTCTGTACAAATTGGGTCATGACTTCTAAATATACCAAAGTCAAAGTCAGGTCGGAAGAAACTTGCAGACATGAGGAAAACCGAGGTTCGCGCTGTCATTAGTCTTGCAAGCAAGGCATACTACGCCTCTAAATAATTTTGGAAAAGATGACTACCATTTACGAACACTACTGTTTTTGGAATTAACAAGTGCCGCGCCCTTTTTAAGCAGGGCATTGATGTCGACCCCAGGCCAGGGCGGCCTGACGATGCAAGTACTGTTGAAATAAAAATATTCGAACATACGCCTTTAAGTAAGTACCAAGAATGCTCACACTGTCTCAAGAGCAACGATGAGTGCCGTGTTGCTGCGACTTTCTGGATCTCTGTGACCTATTTTCATAAGGTGGCAAGATAACTGGACAATATATTGTCAAAAATTGTGGTTGCTACCGAACTGCAAAATTTCATTATATCCTACATATTTACATAAATTTCAGGAGTAAAAATATATTCAGATTTGTTTTGTCACACTGATAACGATTTTTTTTAACCATTCAAAATGTGTGTAATGAATTTATCTATTTCTTTAGAAACTACTAATTTGTATTTCAGCAACAACTGAGAACCCAGCGTATAGCTGTACTTAATATCGACAATCAACTTGGTTTTATAAAAATGCATTTTCTACACTGTGGCACTACGCTACGCGCACAGCTGCGCCGTCGATGCACGTGGCTGACGTGGAAGCACACTACTACATAGACATGGTGCACTCATTGTTAAACGTTTTGAAATTCTCGCTCGGAACCGGCCGTGGGAACAATATTACATCGTAGACGCCAAACTAGGCATTATAACAGACATTTTAACACAAAATGAAACAGACGAATTAATAAATGTAAATGACTTTTTAATTAGCTTTTATATCGAATATACCTATTTAATCTTATTTTTACAATATTTTTTACACAAGATTTATTTTATGCCGTATTTAACTAATGTTATCAGAAACGAGTTCTAAATTCGTTAACTAGGTATGTTTAATTATGAATGAAGGGTCCAGTTAGTGAAATAAACAATTTTTTGCATTATATTAATAATTAGGCAAGCATGTTTACTTTACCTACATGAATTATTTAAAAAAATTTAACGGTTACTACGGTATTTTGCAACGATGAATTTATGACTACGTTTTACTCAAAAATTGTAAATGAATTGGGAGCTTCACTTGGATCGTACTACAGCAGAACTTGTTAAATAATAATACTCATGCCATCTTTCTCGGTGCCCATACAACTGGCATGCGGGAAAGAGAGAACATGAAAATTTCGTCCGTTATAAACCTATTATGCCGCGTGTTAAACATTGTTTTTCAGGGATTTGTACATTTATTAGGGAAGATTTATAATATGTATTTACTTGTTACCAATGTTCACTAATACCTAATGAATTTCTATAATAGGCATGATTTATATGTATAATACAGAGTTTTCCCGCCACTTTTAATCTAATTTTATCTATACACAAATGTCAATACAAAAATTACGTTTCGTAAAAGTCTCAACAAACGTAGTTAGATCTTTGGTAGTAATGAGAAAAATAATGAATGACATTAAAAAGAGCGGGACGTAACCCGGTTGGACTTTCCCATTGTCTGTATAATGTTTTCACAACAAAACACACTACTTAAAAACATTAACATTACTCACCGAATATTTATTCATATAAATATCCTTATGCTCAATAGAATAATCCTGAATTTCACACATTTACGTTTTTAGCGTCATGAAATTGACAAATATAACACCACTCACTCCATAGACTACAATCTGTTTTACTATTATGTGAAAAGGTACACAAAGAATGGCGGCCGTTTCTATTGGTAGTTTATGCCCACGTGACTCCCTATAAAATGCAACCATTGGCTCACTCTACACCGCCAATTGACGTCACTAATCAATAACATTACTTTTTTGGTTACGACATTAAATTCCAAATATTTTTCGTGTTTTGTAACCAAAATAAAAGATTTAAAAATTATTGTTAATAAATTGCATTTCATTCGTGGTTTTATAAATAACTTACCAAAAAACATACCAAGTTTCTACATCGCCCATTCTTGACAACATGGCGGTTTGTTTACACCGGCATGATAAGGCGGGAAGTATTTTTCAAGCCTATGTGTTTGCAGAATCAAATGTGGTTACTTAAAAATAACAATGTTTAATTAAAGAATGTTTTTATTGAAAGAATTTATAAAATTGACAAAATATCATTGAAAATAACTAAAAACACGGCACATGGGCGATACCACTTCTGAAAACTAGTAGCGCCACCTAATCTCCCACCGCGAACTTCTTACTTAGCGGGAAAATACAGAATCATTTTATAGGGTCAAGATTACAATAGAAGTTATTGGATGTAGTTTAAAATTTTTATATGAACACGTTTAAGACTTTTAATCACTGCACATCAGTCATTTTTCTTAAATTTATACAGGTAACAATTCTAATATTCTATGTCAAATTGTTAACGATTATATTCTTATAGTAAGACAACTAACAAAAACGAGAAAGCACATTGTGTTGGTTTATAATTAAGAGATGTACCTACTAAATACTATACATTATTTGCTCTAAACAATAAGCATAATGCATAATAATTATAATAACATTAGTCTCATAATAAAGAAAAAGTAAGATAATATTAGAAATAAGTTAAGTATAAACATTAACATAAACAAATCAAGCACAAAAGTAAATAAAGTAGAATAAGGAAGATAACAAAAGTAGTATTCAAGCCGAATCAGCTTAAATTTCTTTATTATACTGGTCAAAACTTTGATAATTTAACGTTTCTATTTTTCTTATACAATTCATATGTGCCTAATCGTTTTATTTTCTTGTTTTCTAGAAAATCATTCTTAAAATTCGTGATATTGTTCGATTTAGCGTCAAATTTAAATTGTTTTGGTATAACATTGACTTTGAAGTTTGTTGTATAGCCACTATTAGATATTGACACTGTCGGTAAAAATGGCAAAACTTTCGGGTTTTTAATATATTTTTGTTTCTTTGATTCCGAAGATTCTTTTTCATTCAGGTAAATACTTTCTTCTAGGTAGTTAGAGGGTTTTGTTTTGAGTATTTTAGTTTCTTCTACCATGAAACTAGTTGTTGAGATTGCTTCCGATTTTGAGACTGGGTGGTCCTTCTTTTTTGGTTTATCTTCTAGTTGATTTAAAATACTTGAAGGCAGACGTGGTATATTTATTTTGTCGAAAGTATTCATTTTCGGAACCTAAAAATAAGGTAAATGGTATATATAAATGAAGTTTTATTATTGAAGACATTTAAAAGAATGATAATAATCGCCTAAAATGTACAATAAGTGTATAGGTCTTATCTCATACCTTTGCAATTTTAATTTCTTCATCATTTTCACGTTCTTTACGTTTTTTGGTTCCTTTTTTCTTGTTCGTAACATTATCTGAAATATTATTAATTGTTTGAAAATAACAATAAATAATGTAGTTCATAACAAATAACGAAGACGACGAAAATTAAACGAGTCAGACATCAGTGACGGCTGCATATTTACAAGAAAACACAAAAATTGCCGACGTCCATAACTATGAGCATGATATACCTACTGTAAATAACATAATTATGATTTATATGTACAGTATTGCGATATTAGTTCGATTTATAGTGCGATTATTCAATCAATGTATCTCCTTCACAATTTTTGGCTTCTTTGAAATTGATAGCATAGCTACACATTTGTAACGCGGATAATATATTTTTTTTGTGAAAATTGCAAGTAATAGGTATGATTATTGTAGACAATACCATAATCAGACATATTAGGTTTATACTAATTTAGAACAGTTTTCAAATTGTTGTTAAAAAGGTTAAGCAATTGGTGTTTTATCATTGTTATATTTTCCAACCTGTCTTCACAGTGTTACATTCAATGTTCGCTTGGTTTTGTGACTTATGCCTGGGCTTTGTCCTTTTTAAGTCAATGTTATGAACCTCATGTACTACTTCAATTTCTTCATTTGTAATTGGATCTGCAAAATGACAGGCCTAATATAAATACAGCATGTAAAGACCATATAATTTAAATAGAAATCCATTCGTTCATTTGGATTCTTCAGTCTATAAAACCCAATATAATGAAATATAGTAGGGTTACTTTTAGTTTTCAAATGATTGGTATGATATGGTATGGCAAGAGACAATGAGAATATTAGATAAAAACTAGTAAAGCGTTATAAAATAATATAAAAACTCAAAATATGTACCTTGAAGTTGGCTATGTAAATTCTCATGATGAATTTTACGTTTTTTATTCTGAACTTTATTTATAATAGAGATATTTAAAGATTTAGACAAGTTTTCAATTCCAACACCTGAAAAAAAGTGTTTGTATTAATAACCTTAATTTTATCAAAAAGTCATGAGCAACTTTATGAGAGCAAAAATAGGAGCATTATTACTTATGGAGATCATATCCATAGATGACTAACCACACAAATTAATGAAAAATGTATGTACAGACATGTTTGTTCTGTTTCATTTTTTTAATGTTAACAGAGTAGCAAACGGGTGTGCAGGCCACCTGATGTTAAGTGGTGACTGCAGCCCATGGACATCCCTATCAAATCTGAACTAGGATAGAAGATAGGAATCTTAAGTAGTATGTGGATGGATTGCTACTCCTGAGGACTAAGTTGGAATGCTTCCTGTCCAGTGTCTTCTGCCTAACTACACCCCGCAAACCGAAATACAGCAGTTCTCACACTGCTGCTTTGCGGCAGAAATAGATGCAGCGGTGGTGCCACCGTAGTCGAGCCTTTGACAAGACTCAACCACCATCAAATTGATTTTATTTGAATGCGAGCATGGAAACCAAATAACATTGGGCCCTGCAGTCAAACTCCGGCAAAATGTAATTTGATTAAAGACTTCGAATAGGCAACAACATACCAATTATAAAACTTAAGATTATAAATGAATAATCATTAATCACTCATATACTGTACAATTGTACACATACTGTATTTGATATGGTACAATTATTTTCAGTAGAATATGATTACTATCTTGATTAATATCTGTAATAGTAATTGATATCTCATCATAATCATTAGCCTGATGACATTTTGCCTAGCCCATGGATTTCTACATTCAAACTGATATAAGAATGAAGTCCTATTCTTAGGTGTACAATGGATGCTTTACTACTCTTGAAAATGAAGTACTTTCTTTTCTTGGTACTTTTTGCATACCTTCATGTTCCTGATTGAGTGACGACTTTCTCTTTCGTTTCTTTGAAGTTACTTCTTCTTTTGAGTTTTCAACAATAATTCCTGTGAGAATATTATTTGTGGGTAAGTATATTAAATTTCTTTGTTTCGAAAATTACTCATGTAATTTGAGTGGTATTAGCTAAAGTTGGAATATCACTGGGATGCCTGATAAGTTTACAAAATAATTGAGATGTTTAAACAATTTGCACTGAATACTTATTTAATATAAAAAATATCAACTACCTTTTGCTAATGTTTCGTCAATTTGGTTGATATTTAATTTCGTTTTATTCTTCTTTGTACTACCAGATTTGTCATCCTGTTCCGCTAGTGATTCATCTGTAATGAAAATGTTCAAATTTTGTAACAAAGGATGCAAAATTTGCGTAAGTAGTTTTCCAAGCTGTTAAAATTTCTGTCCACAAATCAAGTTTCAGTACTAAAAATGACAATAAATAGGTAAATTTGGCAACACTATAGTTTCGCCATGAAAATCAAAAGACTAGATAATTTTGGCACCTATTGAAAATTGGTCAGATAGACCAAAACAATAGTACAAGAAAATTTGAAATCTGGCTTTGCGACTAGTGCTGCCTTGTATGGGCTTATATCATATCAACCCATTATTGTCCCACACCTGGGCGTAGGTCTCCTTTCAGAGATGAGATGCGGTGCCAAGTGCGGATTGGCGGACTTCACATGCCTTTAAGAATGTTATGGAGAACTCACAGGCATGCTGGTTTCCTCACGATATTTTCCTTTACCAATATAGGGCATATTTTACTTAAATTACATTGTAAGCAATAAGAAAAACACCCTTTAATATTGTTGCATCTTGGCTACAGTCTTTTTCTCTTTCATAATAATGAAAACAACATAATAATATAGTACATACCTAAATTTTCTGCTGCATGAGACTCCAAAATCTTAGCTTTCTTCTTTTCACTGGAAGGTGTTTTATTAAACGATCTATTTGTGACGGAATCTAAAAAAGTTACATACATATTATATTGGTCATTAAAGAAAGTAGAGGATCTATTTAAAAAACTGGTATCAAATTAATGTTTAAAATATTAGTAACACTACAATGTTTTGTGAAAAATATATTTTGAAAAGTTATATAAATCATATTATTTATTTACCATCAATGTAGCGATCATTTATGTCGGCGTTTTGTTTCTTAGAACTATTTAGCAAAATGTTGTGATCCTTTTCAATTGTGACTTTGTTTGCTTGAAAAAGAAAAGAAATTTTAAAAAGTAACAATATTGATAAAATATGTCGTACATTGTTGCAATGATTAAAATAGCAGAATTTTAATAGTAAGCAAAAAATATAATGTAGCAACATCCGCTATATTATGATCCATTAATGGTCTGGTAAGAAAAGATGCACTGGAGGTAATAAAAAAATAAATTTTATGTTGTGACTTCAATTGTATTATCTTTCATCATATCAATCCATTATTGTCCCACAACTGAGTCCACCACGCTGGCCAGTTGCATGTAGGCGGACTTTTAAAAACATAACTTTGAGAACATTTTGAAGAATTGTCCAGGTTTTTAGCTTTTCTCAGGATATTTTCCTTCACTGTTACAGTATGTAATAGTTAATTTTTAATACGTGGGTAATTTCTAAATTACTATTTTTTAAATATTATGCGTATTATGAATTAATTATCACTAGCTTTAACGGTGAAGGAAAACATCGTGAGGAAACCTGCCTGCCTGAGAGTTCTCAAAGGCATGTGAAGTCCGCCAATCCGCACTTGGCCAGCGTGGTGGACTATGGCCTAAACTCT
>DWKW01000252.1:0-18990 GCA_018250115.1 Doberes anticus | reverse complement strand
CCACACACAACCTCAGGTGTGGATGTCCATGGGCTGCAGAAACCACTTAACATCAGGTGGCCTGCATGCTCGTTTGCAATTCTGCTAATATAAAAAAATTATATTAATGATACTATTCGTAATCGTAACTAATTTCCTCTAAAAATAAGTTGCTAGATAGCGGCCATCGGAAAATTACAAGTGTACTCGTATATCAGCATTGGAGAAGTTTTGATAGAGAAGTTGCTCTATGAAGGTAAAGTAAGTGCACAGAAAGCGAGTAACAGCGAGTGATAATTAATAATATTAATTAATTATTAATTTATAATACGCTCATAATTTCGAAAATTAAGAATAGACAGTATTTCGAGAAATAGAGGTGCGTGCCGGGATTTGAACCTCGATCCAACGTAGATGAGTCGAGATGCTTAACCACTAGGCTATCACTCACTTCACAGTTTACGTATTACAAAAAACAATTAGCAATGTAGTATGAATTCATAAGACAAATATCAATAAATTCATTTTACTATCTTTATTTACACATAGCGTATCGTTTCTTTCCGTATCGTTTTGCGATAAAGGCAGCTAGGTGAATGCTTCTTAAAGCTGCTTAAAAACTGAGGCTCTTTCGCCTAAAGAGATTTTTGAACTGAGCCAAAAATAAATTATTATTCAAATTTTCTCTTTATGTTTCACTGTTTCACGAATTACTATTATTATAAACGATAAGGGTTTCGCATGTGATGTTCTGGACCCTGTTAATAAGAATAACTAGCGAAGCGCTACGTTATTTTACATAATATCATACAAAAGAAAAGTAGAAAAATTACATATTCTGGTTAGAAGGCAAGTAAGCCGAAATGATTAAGGCACGTTCCCATTGTGCTGACTTTATTCTGGTGACATAAGACCTAAAATAACCATTACTTCGCTTTAAATTTCTGTATTAACGTTTAGCATCTCCTACGTGTAAAATGATTTTTCAGTTGCGTTTTAACAATACTACGAATAAGTACCAAATATTTGAACTGTGCATGAACATTCTAATTTAACTCGCCATGTGGAAGCGAGTTATGCAATACCAATATCATGTAAGAATATTTCACTAATGAAGACTAAGTTGGAATGCCTCTTGTCCGGTATCTGCCTAACCCTTCAAACCGAATCACAGCAGTTCTCACACTGCTGCTTTACGGCAGAAATAGATGCGGCGGTGCTGCCGTAGGCGCGCCTTCAACATAAGACTCTACCACGATCGTCACCAGATTCTATACCGTAACAGTAAGTATATAATACAAGTGAAAATTTAAGTTCGCCTAGTCCGTTATTGATCCCGACGCCATCTTGCTATCGATAAATACACGCGGGGTTACTGTTCAGTTCTCAGACATTTATTTACTCGATAGCAAATTAAGGCCCTCATCTGACAGCCTCCCCTTTGTTCTGTTAGTTAATCCGTAATGAAATCAGCTTCGGGTTTAAGTTTCTATCACTTAAATAAAGCATTTGTATACAGTTATTCACTTGTCTTAAATGGAATGATTTTTAATTTAAATATTTTAAGATGTTAATTAGCTTCATCATCATCAACCCGTCATTGTCCCATTACTGAGTACAGGCCTCCTCTTAGCGATGAGATGGTTTAGGGCATAGTGAACAAGTGCGGATTGACGGACTTCGCGTGCCTTTGAGAACATAATAGAGAATTTTCAAACATGTTTCCTTATAATGCTTTCCTTCACATAACATACAAATTGCTCGTCGAATACACGGGACTACCCTCAACACTTGGATTTTTCCGCCGATTTGCCCTCTTTAGAGAAGACTGACGGAAAACCACCGTTTGTGCGGGGAACACCACTTCCGCACCGATAGCCGCGACCTGCACTTCGAGTGTTTAGCTCGCTCAGTCGCTCAGTCGCTCGCTCAGTCAAGAAAAGGAGCAAGTAGCGCCCCGCAGCGTCGCCTGCTTCGCAGCGGTCTGGCGAGTCTCGGATACGGCGTCTGAGGACCCACCCCAATGACCGGTCCGTCTTCACGCACCGTTGAAGATACCTCGGTCAGGGAAACCGTCCCGACACCGATCTCCCACGCCTAAGTCCGGTGCGACATGACATCCAAGTGATAAGGTGCGTACCGGGATTTGAACCCCGACCCACTGAAGCGTTAAGAGCGTTGCAGCTTAATATTGTACTGTGGACCTAATAATAACGTAAGTTTTAAAATTACTTAGTTGCGGGATAAAAACTTCGTTCTGTACTATAGCATTTGGAATTCCTTTTTTGCGAAAAATTGTAAACTAAAATATATTATCTTATGTCTGCCTCTAATAACTACGCCTTAAAAGTAATTGTAACGTATATAATCAATTTTTGTATTATTTTTTGCAAAATCAAGAGACATAACTATACAGACCAAAAGCTCCAACTAATAGCGTTTGCTATAAATCTAATCTAATGGCCACGTATTAACCTACTAATGTCATGGCGTTAAATCTCGCCAGTATGAATAAAACGTGTAATTGCTTCCATGCAAGAATGTATTGCGGCAGTACAAGGGAGCAATGTTCCCTGCTTCATTCAGGGCCTAATATGCTAGACCATTGACGATAGTGGGCAAACGTGACGTTCATGACAAGGACTGATATGAGAAACAAGATTGTAGGTTAAGTACCACTGCTGAAGGCAGTGATAAAAATTCTACTAATTCTTGAGTTGCCCTGTAATACAAGTCCAGCTCTACTAGTTGCAGTAAAAGATCCGAGCCCAGGTGAAGAATATAAAATGGATTACCATAATGCAATCAAGTTTACAAAATATTCATATTAAAATTTGTACATAATTATTGTATCAAGTTACTGCCAAATGCATGTACAAGATCAATTGAGTAGAGCCTGACATGTAACTTGTCTTCCCATTAATCTGTTCCATCAAACTCTCGATACGTCACCTGAAATAGTAACGTTCTATATCCGCGGCGAAAACGTCGCGGGCAGAATTAAAGTGTTATATAAATTACAGTTACAGCAAATGTCTATTGAGACTATTTACCGCCTAAGAAAAGAGCTTAGAAAGCGTCTTAATGATTCCACTCAGACAATATACAGAACGAACACACATACACGTCGGATTTAACCCCGACGTTTCATTAGAAACAATACAACGTTTTCATTAAAGCCGCTCGCTGTATTAAGCGAGCTTCTATAATATGACCAATATCGTAACTACTGTGAACGAAAAGTCTTATTTTTATACTTTGACGGAATTACAAAAGAGGCTACCTGATGTTGTAGTATACGAACCAAACTATACTATTATTGCCACTTGCATAACATTGTGAGGAAACGTGCATGTCCAAGAGTACTCCATGACTTTCTCAAAGGCTTGTGAAATCAACCAATCCGTACTTAGTCAGCGTATTGGACTATGGTCTAACTAAACCATCTTATCCCTGAGAGGAGAAACCCGTGTCCAGTATACCAAAAAACAGAAAACTAAATTCATCACGTCCATTTTTTATTTTAAGTTGATAGAATAGCAAACGAGCATGCAGGCCACCTGATGGTAAGTGATCACTACAGCCCATGGACATCCACATCAAACCTCAACTAGGACGAAAGTCCTATCTGAGGTCTACGTGGATGCATTGCTACTCATGAGGACTAAGATGGAATGCCTCTTGTCCGGTGCCTTCTACCTAACCACACCCATCAAACCGAAACACAGCGGTTCTCACACTGCTTCTTTATGGCAGAAATAGGTGCAGCGGTGGTGCCGCCGTAGGCGAGCCTGTGATGTGAGACTCTACCGCCATCGAATCCCCTTGATCAATCGAATCAATTTCCCCTCCCATGGAATTGGAATCCAAAATTTTCTGAAAAAAGCAGACCGATATGATGATCACAGTGCCACAAAGGATGCCATTAAAAATGTAACAACTTGTGTTATTATAAATTAATTATTTTTAAATTCACAAAATGGTTATTTATATATAACCTGTAATACAGAATATACAAAAACAATGCTTTAAATAGCGTCCACAGAACAGAGAGAAGAGCTTAATTATTCTACACACAGATACGTGGGATTTACTCCGTTTCATTAGGAACAATGCAGCAACGTTTTGATTGCACTCTCGATAAAAACGACCGAAATAAACGAGCTTTTAGAACCGATATCAATTACTTACCCACGTGAATACGTGACAAAGGTTTTGTGAAACATTACAGAATAATTGACAAATATTGCCGATACTCTATAAAGTAATGTTCATAATAATCTCAAAATTATGTTGCGTTCATGAATCGTCATTTTTTATTTGATTTGCACGGTACGATTTGTTTCGGTATCTAGGTGGAATGAAATGAAAGGAAAGTAAGATGTATTTTTCAACTGTTAAAATACGTCCGTTCTCGATTGCAGCGTTGTGTCGAATTTTAAGTTAAAACCGACCACTACTTTGCGAGCACAAACATACGCAGACTGATTTTTAATTGATTGATTCCAAATTAGTAAGAATGTCGAAGTAGGCAGGGTATTGGTTACTCGTACTGACTCGAAAATACGGAAATCGCTGAAGTGAATAATCGTGGTACTGTTCATTCATTTTTAAGTAATTACTTAGGTATGTATTTTAGTTTTTTAATGTAAGAGACTGGTAAACAGGATTTTGACGGTAGTAGAATCTTAAGACGAAGGCTCGCCTGACGGCACCAACGCCACACCTAATTCTGCCACAAAGCTGTGATGTGTTTCGGTTGAAGGCTGTAGTTAGGCAGAAGACACTGAAAAGGACGTATTTCAACTTAGTCCTAGTCTAATTGTAGCATTGGATGCATGCAACCTCAGATAATAATGCCGTCCTAGTTGAGGTTTGGTGTAGATGTCCATAAGCTGCAGTCACCACTTTCCATCTGGTGGCCTGCACGATTGTTTGCTATTATGTTAATGTAATATTTTTGTAAAAAAAATAGGATTGACTAATGTTAAATGGTCACCGTCGCCTATGGACATTTGCAACAATAATTTCCAGGGTAAATTTTTCTGTAAACAAAACAGCTCTAAACATAAAGGGTCGTGTTTTCTTAATTTACTGTAAACGTTTTCGTACCTAATAGCTTTTCCGCGTATTGGGAACTGAATACGCCAGCGGTTATCGGCGGCGTTAAGAGCATTAACGTCCTCGATACGGCTAGAACACAGAGATTAATCGAGACGGGCTAAGTCTACTTTAGTGTTTCATTACAGTTACTGCAAATCACTCTATACCAAATCTGAAGTTGAAAAATAATAGACTATTACATTTTGTATCGCTTTTTTTATTGCGGTTTCAATAATTGGATCAGTGCCCGGTTACCTATTTACCTGTCATGAGTCTGTATATCCACTACGTGGTTTCTTACATACGAATTGATGAAATAATTAATAAAAGTCCGGATTGCCTACTAATCTGTCTAATGTGTTCACGACAGTCTCAAAGTTTTAACACGTTCGCTGAGATACGCGGTACGATTGTCACATGCTAAGCTTTCATTCAGTCACCTTTATGGAGAGCATAACATTCCTTATTTTTTAACAGAGTAGCAAACTATCATGCAGGCCATCTCCTGTTAAATGTTCTCTGCAGCCCATGGACATCTACATCTGAGGTTGTATGTTGATGCGTTGCTATTCTTGAGGACTAAGTTGTAATGCCTTCTGTCCAGTGCCTTCTGACTAACCAAACCCTTCACACCGAGACACAGCAGCTCTCACAGTACTGCTTTACGGCAGAAGTAGGTGTAGCAGTGGCGCCACCGCAGGCGAGACTTCGATTCTACTCTTCTTCGACTCAACCACCATCAAAGACCTTCTGAGACGTTCATCGTCATTTATTATTATCCGAATGCCGCGACAGGTCTTCTCACAGAAATAAGAAGGATTAAGGTGATGTGCGGACAGGTCGAATTCACGTATCTGTGAAAACATTATGCAGAATTTTCTGACGGGCAGGTTTCACGATATTTTCCATCACCATTGAGGTTCAAGAAATAAACAGTTTTTGATATGCACATCACGACGAAAACTTTGGAGTGCACTCAGCTATCACTAGGCTAATGAGTGATAGACTAGTGGTTAAGAATCCCACCCTCCCGCTCTCCCGCTCCTCGGGGTCCAATTTCCGGCATACCTCTAATTTTTCGATATTATTATTTCGAAATTACATGTTGTTACATTACATTCATTAATTATCGTTCGTTTTAACGGTGAAAGAAATAAGTAAACCTGCCTGCCTGTGAGTGCTTTAATATTTTTCTCAAAGGTATGTGAAGACCACCAATTTGCACTCCGCTAGCTTGGAGGACTACCGCTTCAACCCTCTCATCTCTGAGAGGAGTCATTTGCTCGGTAGTGATAATGATTTGATGATGAAGCTACTGCTTTTATATTTCATATAATATTTTCCGTAGATAGTTGCTATAGAAATAAAATAACTGTATAGTTTCAATTATTATCTTATAATCGTAATTTTAAACCGTAGATGACAGCTTGATTTCGCGCGAACTAAGCGAACAGAGATTTCGGCTAGCGCGGCGTGGTATCAGATTGACCCTTAACTTCCCTGACCCCGCGCGGCAGATAGCGGTGCGCGGGCACCACATGCTGTCACTAGTAGTGCATTGTAAGTTCATAAGCGGGAACGTCACGTTCCTTTAGAGCCAGAATGGCGGATTGTTATTGTTTTTTTCATTTTATATCATCCTTATGTCACCTGTGTGATCTTCCCAAACTCTATTATCATTCCTCCGCTGTGCTGTGCTCCACTGACACTTAACCTTACCGACACGTCATTCGTCATCGCTCAGTAACTCGTGAAATAAAGTATTGAGCGACTCTCAGGTCGCACCAGAAGATTCACCATTAACAGTGACGACCCGTATGGCGCCGTGGTCAATTTGCGGTCTGTCGTTCGCAAGGTCCTGGTTTCCTTTCCTAGCAGGGTAGAAATTTGATTGATGAATTTCGATTTCTATATTTGGTCTGGGTTTTTGTGTGCTTGTTTCTGTGTATACAGGATAAATCCTTCTGTGGGGCTATGAATGAGTGTGAAACGTTATTTATTTATAACATATTAGTGTCCCATTTACTCGTATGTCCCTTATTGAAGTCGAGATTCTAAACTTATTGGTTCTAACACTTACTTACTAACCAAAAGGTTCCTACAACCCAACCAGTAAGTAAGACCAGACTGTTAGAATTTTGAACCAAGAAATTCATCCTAGGAACTATATCATTAACGGAATCCAAATCACCTCTTTCTTGACTTTATTAACTGATGTAATGTCTACAAATCCAGCGTGTATACTAGTATAATCCAGTTACAACCGTAGGCTTTAATATTTAAAACCATTGTTTCAGTTTGATTATTTTCATTAACAATGACAAAGTCAAACATTTCAAATTACTACGTTTAAACACGATGGTAAAGTTTTCAGTTTAAGTCTTACATTATATACACTAAAATTCCACCAATTTCAACCGAAAATCAGCAGTCTTTAATATTAATAAGAGACATTAAAACTCATTCCTCGTGTATTAGAAATTCATAGCCATACTTGTGTGATAATGCAGTCTATATTAGACAGGAGGCGTCTTCAGAAATAACAACGCATCCGCATACAACCGTAATGCAACCGAATACAACCAACAGTAGTCATATTTGAGGTGCGTATGTGCCCATATGCTACAATGACTACTTAACATCGGTTGGTATGTTACTCATTTTTCACTCCTTTAAAATTATACTAACTTGATTATACTCGTACGTAACTTAGTTCCCCATATACTTCTGTAACGTCAAAATAATTACATTATATCTCCCTCTAATTTTACATATTTTAATAAATTTTACTCATTATCATCATCATAAACCCATTATTGTCTCACTGCTGGGCACGAGTCTTCTCTCAGTGATGACAGAGCCATAGCCCACCACGCTGACAATGTGCGGATTGGCGGACTTCACATGCCTTTGAGTACGTTATGCAGAACTCTCAGGCACGCAGGTTGCCTCACGATGTTTTCCTTCACCGTTAAAGTGGGTGATAACTAATTCATAATAAACACATAATTTCTAAAATGTAGAATAGATCATATTTCGAAATATAGAGGTGCTCAGGATTTGAACCTCGACCCACTATAGCGGGGTCGAGATGTTTAACAGCTAGGCTATCACTCACTAAATTTTACTCACGTAATGTAAAATAAAGTATATTGTGGCGTGTTTCTAAAATTACAAAGTACCTTTTTTTCCCGAGAATTAAATCATAAATTAACAATTCTCATCAGGCAACATTGCACTCGTTTTATTTTCAACACGCATACTGCATTTTAATGCTGATTACTCGAGTCGTCTACGTTATTTCATTCCACGATAGTCTTCAGTGCCCTAAAATTACATTGTAACACCGTGCTTTGAATAAAGGAGTGACAATATTGTAGTGAGTAATACGATCACAATTACATATACGAGTATTTATTTATTAATGTCTTATAACCTCACGACATTAGGCAAATGTCTAGCGCATTTCACAGGGAGCAACATTTTCGTCGTCACATTTATTAAGGCATATGTATTCACCAAATCTAACCCAAAACAGAGATGCTTGCGGAAAACAGTGACGCAGGTGGACTTCGGTTCAAACTTCGGATGTCGAGGTAGCGATGCAATTGGCCCAACCCATAGTTCTAAGGTCCCAATTTCCAAGTTTAACTGTAAGTTTGTTGGCTGCAGTGGCATACGCCCTTTTCACTTTTTGTGTTACAATAATAGCAAACAAGCGTCTACAATGTACATGAACCTAATGTAGCACTATAATCCTATCTGTGGTACGTGAATGCGTTGCTACTCCTGAGGACTAGTCTATCAAATATCGTCTGCCTAACCACACTCTTCAAACTGAAACACAGCAGTGATTACAATGCTGCTTTACGGCAGAAGTAGGTGCAGCGATGCAGCAACATACAACTTGCGTAACATAAATAAGATTAACTTTATGTTTCTGAAATGCTTCACACTTACGTAGTCTAACATTAGGATTTGTGGTTATCAACGACGCACATAAAGATAACAACACAAAAATCCAGACCTAGAAAAAAATAAAAATGTATCGTCACTTAGGATGGAATGGACATTAAACTTTATACAGCAAACGAGCACCTGATGTTAAATTGTCACTGCAGTGCATGGGCATCCACATCTAACCTCCACTAGGACCGACATCCACATTCAGGTCGTACGTTAATGCCTTCGAGATAAGACTACTACCAGTTTAAATCCCTTAAACGTGAAGTTGCTTAAGAAAAGTAAAGTTCTCAAAGAACAGTTCGTTATTACAGAGTAAGAAATCAGAATTGCCCATTCATCTATTTATTTCTCCTTCTCTTATCATTTACACAGAATGTCGGACAAACACGTCGTAACAGCGTTCATTGTGTAACCAACATCACACAACTTCCACATGACTCATTGTCTGCAGCAATTTCCGTTGCAATGCCAAGCTATTTGCAAGCACCTGGGTCCCATCTGTTGACTCACCGCGATCCGGACTGCAACACCGCCAATATTTTACACCTGGGAAATGAAGAAATTACTTTAATAAAGAGCGATTTCGAATATAGGTAACTAAAACGTTGCAATGTATAATTAATTGTTATATTAATTGTTGCAGAGTTGTTCTTGTGTTTTATATTCAGATTACACACAGTAATTTATTTATTGCACACCAAATCACATAAGGATATTCATTTTGTAAGTATTCGTAAGTAATACTATGCCTAACGAGTATCACTCACACATTAATATTTATGAAACTCAAAAATAGAGATAACTCCAACGATAAACCTAGAGATATAAGCAATTCATTTAATTATATAAGTTAGTTACGTAATTATCTCAATGTTAACATAGGTTTTACGTGTGCTAGTATTATATTAATAGAATATTTAAGCGCGGTCCGGCTGTAAAACCTAAGTACCCCTCATAACATTCTCACTTATCGTATGGAGTAAAATTAGTGATCCCTTGCCATTTACAAGCCAAATTACATGCTTGCGACTACTATGCAAATGATAATAAATGTTAACTACGAAACATTGTATTCTTAAAAAGCAATAAGTACCTACTTATATTTTGGATGTAGGTACTAAAGGATGTTAGGTTTTGATAACGTGATAACACGAAGTAGGTAACATCTATTACGATGTCACCGTACACGCTCGACCGACGTCAAATCAATCAAATCGATTGACACCTATCGAAAAATGTTGTAGATTCGGCAGATCGACAAATGTACGTGAAAAACCGTTAATCGTCAATAAGCAACATATACCACTAAATTTGAAAAAAAAAACTATGCGATCGTGTCGATTAATGACTAACGTAGTCAAATCGAAATTTAAAAAATCGACATCGAAATTTAAAAAGGTGTGTGATATTCAGAGTGTTCATGTTTTAAAAATATTTATTGGTCAAACGAAACAGATAAAACATTTAATCGTATAAGAATGTGGAATCACATATCTGTTTAAATTATTTAAACGGTCATTCGATGTCGGCACAGATACATTTTATGTGTCGGCTGGAACAACGTTCATTTTATTCGAGCCTATATCAATGAGCGTAAACATGAGAATGAATAAGCACATGATTTTACGGCCGCCTCATAAACCCGTCAGAGGGCGCTGGGCATTATACTGGACGGAGACGTAAAGATATAATCCTGTGTGCCACGATAAAATAAGACATTAGGCCAACGGTATTGTAGATACGCGACACAGAATTTTATGACAAGGTTTTCGGATGATACCTATAAGCTCTCATTGTACACGGATAAAATCGATACAATACGATTTTTGAGAGAGTAACATTACATTTTCCTACATTTTTATCTATGCGTTTATTTTAAGTATAGAAGGGAATCTGTATGTTAAGTGTTATATTTAATATGTACTCGTATATAAATAGCCAAGTGGTTTGAAATCGGCCGCCCGAGGACTTCGGTGTGTCAAATTCCAGCACGCAGATCAAATTTTTCAAATTTATATACATATTATAAACTAATTACAACCTACTTTTCGCGACATCACGTTGAAACCTTTTTTCGTATTATTCTCGAGAGGCATGAGGAGTCCACCAATCCGCACTTGCCCATGTCCTATACCCTGTGGGGCAGTCAAAGATTTTGGACAAATAATGTACTTGTATTGTTTACTTACCTTTTATGTTTACTGATCATTCTACATACCTGTGTGTCGTAGGCGTCATGGATTAGAATTTAAATTTCTACTCGGCTGGAAATAGAACCCAGGATCCTCCGAACGATTCTAATGAACAACAAATATTCATTAAAGTACGGAAACATAACTTAAAGAACTTATGCAGTACCTACACTTAAGTGAGGCTGCGAGCGGACGACTTACATTTAATATATCAGGAAACAGAGTAAGATAAGCAATGGAAAATAAAATATTTAGTAAAGGAATACGTATACGCATCCGTGTTTCAATTCTGCAAAGAACCGTATATTCGTGCAGCTATCTAATATTCTATCAGCGAATGTCGCTCAGGGGAGAATCATAAGCAGATCTGAAAATAGAAAATCTCAGCCTCAAATCTAGTATCACCGTATTGTGCCGAAAGCGTACGGAAGAAATCTGCCGCTATGTTGCCGGCCCATATTGGTTTCTTTGCAAACTTTATCTTTCAATAGTTTCAGTCGGAATCTAAGCAAGTAACCATAAGAAAATACGGGGAAATATTGTACGGCAGTAACAAAACCCGACTGATAGTATAAAAAAGCTCGCTCGCCCGGATACTTTTATAAATATTTATTTTTTAAGTCATAACAAGATATTTTTTTATATAATTGTAAAAATATACGAGTAATAAATTCATTTCAGTAATATTAGATTTTCCCTCAACATCTGACTGTCATTTTATGTTGACGCTACTTCCGAGAAGGCTTTTTCTTTTAAACATTACGCTTCAAAAAACTCTTGTCGTAGGAAGATTCGTTTTAATTAAGTTTTCTACGAGAAATAACGATTCAGGGCCGCTCGACCTTCACTTAGCTACCAATCTTCATTAGCCTCATTATTTTCACGTTAAATTCTCGCGTTCCTCGCGACCTGGTACTTTTGCCGAGTCAAATTAAATTCTTATTTATTCCGAAACTTAAAGTTACGCTCATTTGTTGTGTACAAGGGATAGGTAGTCTGACAAGAAACTGTTTGATTTATTCGAGTGGAATGCCGTCACGGGCATGCGTTGCGGGCGAAATTGAGAAGACATAAATTCTCGATAAGTTTAAGGAAAACTGAACGAATTGGTGCAAATGAATAATTCCGAATACATTTGTGTAGTAAGTAGAGTGAAGAAGATCGTTTTGAGAACAAATTTTTAGGTTATTTCAATGATTCATATATCATATATATGCAAAGCTTTATTTGCATGTATCTTGATTCATTGAACTCTGAACAATGTAGCGTTCTTCTGACCTTAATATGAGGTTCTTGTTCAAATGTAGGTGGATACGTTAAGATTCTAACTGGACTAAGACTGGATTTATTTCAACCAGAACAAATCACTACAACAAAAGTTTTTATTGTTTGGCAACACTCCATATTAAATATAGTATCGTATTACTAACTTAAACATCATTTTTGATTTATTTATCTAAATTTTCTGATAAACTTTTTTCTTTGTTCGTGCCAAACAGCCGGAATAAATTTATTGAATACCAGACTTCCACCCGCGAATTCGCAGCTTGAACGATTAAAAAACATTTCAATTGACCTCCCAAGAGACAGCAAAAGAGGTCAAAAGTAATTCACGTTTTGCATGCTACACCATGTTTAAACCTAGCCTCATTCGACCAGTTCAGGGGATCATGAGTCTAAGAAGTTGTTTAGTGCTTAAAGACTACTTCGGTGTGACTTATAATAAAAGACGTGCACTAGGATCTTTTAATAGTTCGTCGCTGGTCATGCTGGTCCAAACAGTCCATTGCACATTGAAATAAAGGGTGAGAGGATCCATTTATATCTGCACAAATGTTTTTCCACTTAAATGTATTTAGGCGCTGATTATTCTTGACAATATTCCTGATTTATTTTGTGCAAGTCCTACAGCGATGACAATTTGGCAGTGACGGCTTTGTGAAATCCACGCTTTGGCTGATTCTCTGTATGTAGGCGGTCAGACGAGAGTGGTCGATCCTTAAATTGATGGAGACTGGATGAAAGGTCTCGCACGTCTGATGATAAAGCAGCCCTATTCAGGATCACTCTGCTTTCACCAATACGGGGATGGCTTAGAAAAGCTGGCCTGCGCATTGCTTGTTTTATACAAACTTAACTTGGGCACTTGGGTACCAACCAATCGGGGTAGTAAAAACCTAGCCTCATGTTTTTATCTAAGATTCTAACTATCCCGAAATGAAATTCACGAACATCTGTTAAGCATTATAGAATAACAAACATACGAGCTCAATAACTTTCGATTTTTATTTATCGATCATGTCGCTTTTTTTTAAGTGATCATTGCAGTATATAAACATCCAAATTCGTCCTCAACTCTGTTCCTACTCCTGAGGACTAAGTTGGAACGAATCCGATATTATGTAATTTGGTTTACTAGACCCTTCAAACCGGAACACACCCTTTTTTTCCAATGTCACGTGCTGTTGGCCATATCGGTCTTTACAGCTTCACCGACTTTTTTGCGGAGAACCGGAAGGGCTTACCCAGAGTTAAAGTGAGAGGGAGAGGAATAGGAGTGAGAGACAGTGTCGGGCGTGAAAGCCGCGACCTGAATACGCAACTCCGTCCCGAGAAGAAGAGGGCGACGATGGGATGTGCGACCAACCTGAGGGTCGTCCTCAGCTCAGGTCGACACGGAGTGTAATTTGAATTTGTGATGATGGTCGGAAGAGGACATTCATGCGGGGACTCCGCATGCCTGCCGTAGAACGCGGGTTTTCGTCCTCGCCGGCGAGGATTCACAGCCGTGTGAGCACTTCTGCTTTACGGCAGAAATAGGTGGAGCAGTAGTACCGGTGCAGCAAACATTCGACATAAGATTCTACTACCACAAAAGTTTATAACATAATAGATGTTCGGCGTATGTGTTTGAACGTTTTAATGAA
Organism: Doberes anticus; assembly: GCA_018250115.1. Classification (NCBI taxonomy): domain Eukaryota; kingdom Metazoa; phylum Arthropoda; class Insecta; order Lepidoptera; family Hesperiidae; genus Doberes; species Doberes anticus. Next base: position 4,823 of record DWKW01000252.1, on the reverse strand, counting down.
AATGCTTATAGAGTGAAATTCCTTGCAGGCGATCGTGCCTCAAGACGCGCACAGAGAAAGTTTAATAAGATATTTCCTGCTCGTCACAATGGAAATGGAGCCAGCGTCGCGCAGAATTTTCATGAGCTTTATTTTGTTACACACAAGATCCGATGGCCAAAGTTAACTTTTACATTTGTTTTCATCTCGCATCCAATTGATAAACATGAGAACAAGCCACTAGAATTTACAGTACGGATAATATTATAATAATTTATATTCATATTCGTGTCGTTCAAAAGAGCCAATTATAATAAAATTATTTCATGTTAAACGAGTAGCGAATAATCATGGAAGGAGATATTCTGCATTTTAAGTGATCACTGCAACCCATTGACATCAACAACCACCCATAAACAATGCTTATAAAGAGTGCCAAGAGTTTTCTCCGCCATCTTTTTTCTTTCGGTCAACCACACCCAAGCCGGACGAAGTAGCTCGCTTTCATATCTGTACATGTACAAACATATGTATATGTTTTTAAATGAAATTAAAAAAACCTTTTGAAGCCGAAGTCACACCTGACATATACATATAGATGAGGATTGATGTGGATATCCCTGGACAATGTACTCTTAACATCAGGTGGCCTACATGCTCATTTCTATTCTATTAACTAAAAAAAAAAACAAATTTTATGTTCACCATAAAATTAGCGTTAGTAAACAAGGCCAAACCAGCACAGTTTTACTTATTAATTTAAACATTAAGACTTTTATAAGGATGAAGTATTTTCAATTACCACAATATAATATCACTTAATTGTTTTAGGGTACTTTCCAGTTCGCCAATCCTTGATAACACCTGCGTTAAAAAACACATTTTACTTTTACAAAAATGAAATGGAAAAGTGCCCACGTATTTTAAGTCTCACAAAAATGGATCAGTAAGACTATTAGTGTACCATTACCTATTAACTTAGGATGAAGAGTTCGTGACCTAGTGGTTAAGAATCTCGATCTCCCGCTAAGGTGGATCGGGGTTCGAATCCTGACACACACGTCAAATATTTCGCATATTTTTTATTATTATTTCCCAGCAGTGGAACAATACTGGATTGATGACGATCTGCTAACAAGTTGTTTTATATTAAACCCGTAGCAAATGAGCATACAAGGCATTTGATGTAAAGTGGATACTACAGCCCTTTGACTTTCATCCAACATCTAATGGGGCGGAACGGACGAACGAACTCCTATCTGAGCATTGCGTTGCTCCTGATGACTAAATTGAAACGTCTTGTATACAGAGTTGTCTGTCTAAATGCACCCTTCAAACCGAAACATAGCAATGCCGGCACAGCAGCTTTACTGCATATAGATATCGCATATAAGCAGGTGCAACGATGGATACATAATAGCAATAAAAAATACGTAAGTCTTCAACATAAGACTTATCATCATTTTTTTTTTTTTCAATTAATAACATTTCACACTCATAGCCCTACAGTAGGTAGTAAACCTGTGTCGTGGGTACCATGGACACACACAGAAATAAGCACACAAACACCCAGACTAGGTACAGAAATTTAAATTCATCATTCAAATTTCTGCCCCACTGGGAATCGAACCCAGGACCCTCCGAGCGGCAGACCGCACGTCGACCACGGCGCCATACGGGTCGTCAAGACAACACGAACTAATAAAATAATTTTCAGAAGTAATATCATAGGTACGAGTAAGATTAATACCTGAATGCCCACCCAAACATAGAGAGGTACGTTCGATATTAACGACGATTTCACGCTTGGCCAATCGCGATCGGTACAGCGTTTGTATTCGAGCGGTTGCGGGGTGGCTCTGATTTCATTACGTTTTTTTTTTTCATCTCCCTTGCAATCCAATAAATCCCGACGGCGGTGGCGGGTTAATTAATAATTTAAAGACACGACGCAATTTCGGTCGACCAGTTAGATATCTGTAAAGCGTAATTGAAATTGAAATGACCATTTATTTTGAAGTTCTAAACGGCGTCACCGAACCCTTGTCAGAAAGGGTGTGACGAAAAATAGAAGTTATGACAGCTTTTATAGAATCTTGTATGGAATTAGGAATAATGTTACAGTTATCTCTTCTAATCAGATGTACCTTTAATAAATAATCAATTTCGAATGTTTTTTTTTACCTAAACGGAATAGCAAACGAGCATGCAGGCCACCTGATGTTAAGTGGTCACTGCAGCCAATAGACTTCGACATCAAACCTCAAGTAAGATGGAAGTCCTATCTAAGGTTGTAAGATGTGTTGCTACTCCAGAGACAAAGTTGATATGCCTCCGGTCCAGTGTGTTCTGTCTAACTGCACCCTTTAAATCGAAACATAGCAGTTTTCACACTGCTGCTGTACGGCAGAAATAGGTGTAGCAGTGGTGCCGCCGCAGGCGAGCCTTCGACATAAGACTCTACCACCATATTGTTTTGTACGTGTAGTTACTGAGTTTATTACATTAATTTACATATGCTAAAAAATTTAAGATTAGAAGTAATACATGATATTCGGTTTCTGATCCGCTCTGGATATGTATGTTCTTTTTATCGTGTGGTTCCTCGGTACCCACGACACAGAGCATCCTAGTGTGGGGCTATGATTGTGAAGCGTGATTAATTTATTATATATTACTTTTTTAGGGTTTTAAGAGTTCGATCTTTACCTGTGGTAACTACTAACCTTTCTCCTTTGGTATTTAATTACGAATAAAGTAGGCAATTTTACTAAGTTCCGGTACCCATCTTCCCCCTCAATATTCTTTTGACCTTAACCCCATTCGGCAAGGAATCGTTTGTTTTTAAGCGCAAAAGAACGAGGGTAGCATGCTAGTAGTATACTGCGTGATAACATTGAGTACTCAATGTAGAGTGGCATTGTTACACCTGAGTATTTCACTTGAACGGTTGAGTATTTCTGTTGAAGGGTAGAGCAGCTCTTTTGAGATCAGTGGAGTGAGGCTGTGATGACTTTTTATCTTCTTTGATCTCGGTGACTAGATGCAAAGATAAATATACTCAGTCGTGATTTTTAAACTGTCAGTGCCGTGAATTATGAGTTCGAAAAACTTTTTCTTTTTCGCGACTTAATTTTTCTTTAAATTACAAGTAAATAATGAGGAGGTCGTTAATGCATCGCTAAGTGGTAATGTCGAGTGTGCTACAGAACGATGTCTGCAAGAGCACTCGTATTTCAAGCAGTAGTTACTGCAGTTAAGAACAACTTAAGAATGTACTGAACTTGAATGGTCTGCGTTTTTGTAATAATCTTTTTTTTTTAAATATTAACGTCAAATTTTAAGTTAAAAAGGGCAACTTTAAAATAATAAATAACATTAAAATTAACTATATCAGAACGACAGATTGCAAACTTAACACTATTTATGTTTTTTTTATGTTAATAGAATAGCAAACGAGCATGCAGGCCACCTGATGTTAAGTGTTTACTACAGCCCATGGACATCCACAGCAAACCTAAACTGGGACGAAAGTCCTATCTGAGGTCGTAATTTGATGCGTTGCTACTCATAAGGACTAAACTGAAAAGCTTCTTGTCTTCTGCCTAACCACATCCTTCAAACCGAAACACTGCAGTTCTGCAGGTGCCGCCACAGGCGAGCCTTCGACATAGGACTCCACCACCATCAAAATACCATATTATTATGTTATTATCATATGTGTGACATTGTGTCACATATTATTATTCCTGATTTTTATTATTTTGTTTGAAACTTGAACGTGAGTGTAAGAATATGATGGTTTTCGAGACAAAAAAAAATTTCGACATAATTTTAAAGCTAATTTTCTGCTCGCAATAAAAACAGTTAAAGGTGGCTACTAATTAGTTGACAACGAACTCCTGTTTAATGATCAATTCAGCTTTTTTCGTAATTGCGCCGGGTGACAGTGCGACAGTGGACAATTGTGCGAGTTATTTATGACTTCAATAAAGTGAACCTTAAAATTGTTAATGAAAAGGTATTAAACAAACGGACCCCTCGTAAATAAAGCGGTGACAGTGCCCGGGAAGAAAAATGCTACGCGGATTTGAACAAATTACGAGCACGCCATCACGCGATGAAGTATTGAATTAATTTTCACTGACTGACCTTAGTTTAAATGTGTCTTTGCGAGTAAAAAAATTGTCCAAATAAAATATGTGAAAGCCCGTTCGGAGTCGCGATGAAAAATGGAATTAATTTTTTAAAACTGATCTAAACGTTTATAGCCTCAATTTTTATCATCAAAAAAGTTATCACGAATAAAAATTGAACTATTTTTATAACAACGGTGCCATTCATCCTTTACAATTTATCTATTTCATATTATGTTGTATGTATTGAATAACTAATATTGAAATTTATGTCTTTTTAGGGTATTTAAGTTACTTAAAATTATCTGCGGTGGCCCACTGCAGGCTTGGCAAGCGCATGGCCATACTTGCTAACCGCCAGCAACATCTGCAGATATTGCATGGAGGAGTTGGAAATGCCTATCCATATTCTGCTCAGTTGTGGCACATCAATGCACAAACGGAACATTCATATAGGGAAGTATGAGCAAATTTTAATTAATACATAATATACAACTGTTGAATATAACAAACACTTATGTACATGAAAATACCAAAGTTGCTGTTATCAGCTGTGTTATTAAAGTCACCTGTGTACTAGTGTGGTAGGTGGTGGTGGTAGGTAGTGGTGGTAAATAATATCAACCCATTGATCATCAACCCATTATTGTCCCACTGCTGGGCACGGGTCTTTTCTCAGAGATGAGAGAGTTTAGGCCATAGTCCACC
>DWKW01000251.1:0-18996 GCA_018250115.1 Doberes anticus | reverse complement strand
CCATGGCAGCCACGACACAGGTTAATTCCTACTGTGGGGCTGTGAGTGTGAAGCGTTATTTATTTATTTTATTTTATTATATACCTAAAAATTTCTCATGAATCACTACTGGTGAAAACCACATGAAAATCCGTTTAGTAGTTTTTGAGTTTATCGCGCACAGACAGACAGATAGACGCGGCGGAGGACTTTCTTTTATAACATGTAGTGATTGTCTGTTCTATTCTTATTGCGTATTTTTCGATTCTCATTTTATTTTTGGTTACATAAATACTTGAATATTTTTCTTTGTATGTATAATTAGAAAAAACGAGTAGATAACTGCCCCCGACTGCGGTTATGATGACATCCATCAAACTGAAACACAGCACCGCTCGCATTGCTGGTTTCCGGCAGAAATACGTTAAGCGGCGATACAACCGCAGACGAACCAATCCAAAAGACCACCATCTGCTGAAAAATCTTAGTATTTCCGAACGCACTCATTAATATCCAAAATCTTTGCTAATTCTCAGTAAAATTTATCGACTCGTGACCCCAGATTATGACTGCTTTAATATTTAATACTCTAATTAACATAAAGTTGGCTTAATTTTGAATTCTTCGTTAACTTTGGAATACTTTGCAACGTTTTGCCTAAGAAGTTCAGATGAAGTGTTTATAGAATTTTGTAATATTATAAAAGGAACGATTTCTTGTGTTCCGTTTCATAGGGTCCGGTAGATTTCAATAGACCGAATTCTTCAATATCCCAATCGACGGGGTTCAAATCCCGGCATGTATCTATAAATTTCGAATTTCGTAATTGTTCCTAAATTATATACGTATTACAATTATCGCTTTAACAGTGAAGTAAAACGTCGTGAGGAAACCTGCGTAAGAGTTCTGCAAAATATTCTCAAAGGCATTTAAAATCCGCCAATCCGCACTTGGCCCGCGTGGGCTATGGCACTCTCATCTCTGAAAAAAGAGCCTTGCTCAGCAGTAGGAAAATGATTGATTGATGATGACCCCAATCGAAATCTGGTCTTCGTAAAGGTATAAATCCTTTGCCTTTGATTAATAATCGCTCCCGCTCCGGTGGGTCGACGATCATATCCTGGCACGCTCCATATTTTCCAAATTATGTGTATACTTCATTACCATTTGTTTAAAGGGTGAAGGGAAACGTCTTAAGGATGTCTGCACGCCTTAGAGTCTCAAAGGCATATGAAGTCCGCCAAATCGCGCTGGGCCAGCGTGGTGGACAATGGTCGAAAGCCGAGAGAAATGGGTCACTGACAGACAGGCAGATACGTATTTTATATTTATAACAAGTTTATTTAGATTCATTCGTTTTATTTTTAAGATTTACAGAAATAATTAAGTAAAATATTTTTCGTAGGACGTACCATATTGCTGCTTTACGGCAGAAATAGGTGCAGTATCCGAGTAGCCGCAACCAGGCCCTAGACGTAAGACAGATATTATCTCATTGACCAAGATTAATCGAATTCTGGAACTTTTGCGAATTCTTGTTACACTTTACTTAATTTCTCAAATTATCATAAACTCGCTTTAATAATCTTAAATTCTTCGGTTCTTTGGAATTTTTAAAAAGTTTCTGTTAGCGGCTTTACTAAGGAATTACCGTTCCAGTTTTAAAGGCTTTCTAAGGTATTATTTTTATTTTTCTTAGATATCTTTTTTTTTAAAGAGACTCCGCATCACAAAGGTTTTTAAAAAGTAAAAAAAGCGATGGTTCATAGTTTTTTAGAGTAACAAATAAGTATGCAGATCATATGCATACGACGACCCGTATGGCGCCGTGGTAAATGTGTGGTTTGCCGTTCGGAGGGTCCTGGGTTCGAATCCCGGCGGGGCGGAACTTTGAATGATGAATTTAAATTCCTGTTCCTGGTCTGGGTATTTGTGTGCATGTTCCTGTGTTTGTCCTTGGCACCCACGACACAGGTTAAATCCTACTGTGGAGCTACGAGTGTGAAATGTTATTTATTATTATTTATCAGTCTTATGTCAAAGGCTCACTTGTGGCCGCACCACCGTTATACCTGTTTCTGGCGCTGCACCTATTTCTGCTATGTGAGCACTGCTGTATTTCGGTTTGAAGGGTGTAGTTAGGCACAAGACACTGGACAGGAAGCATTCCAACGTATTCCTCAGGGGTACCAACGCATCCACATACAACCTCAGATGTGGATGTCCATGGGCTGCACTGACCACTTAACATCGGGTGACTTGGATACTTGTCTGCTATTCCATTTGAACAAAAAATAGCCCATTGACAACGTCGACGACGTCCAACATAAAACAGGACTGAAAACCTACATAAGATTGTAATACGTTGCGATGCCACTTTGAGAAACAACTTTCTAAATTGATTTACACCCGACTTTAAATATTAAAATTATTTAAAATTTGTCGCTTGTTGCAGGACTAACTTGGAATACGTTCTGTCCAGTGTAGATTTCCTAATCACAGCCTTCAAACCGAAGCACGGCACTGCTGACACTGCTGCTTGACGGCAGAAATAGGCGCAGTGGTGGCCACCATCAAATGATTAGGCAAGACTGTAGTTCATTGAGTGCAGAGTCGATTCTTTTATGTTTTACCGATACAAGCAGCAAAACGATTGTGTGGTTAGGCAGACTACATTGGACTGAAAGCGTTCTCGCTTAGTCCTCTGAAGTAGTAACAGACCTCAGATAATACTTAAGCCATATTTGAATATGTGAATCATTTCACTATAGAGTAATATAGCCAGATGGTCAACCACTAGCGTTAAGCATCTCGAATCCGCTCCGCTGGTTCGAAATTCAAATCCCGGCACGCACCTCTATTTCTTGAAACATGTATTCTATGTTTTCGTATGTATTATAAATGAATCACTACCACGCAACGGTGAAGTAAAACATCGTGAGGAAACCTCGCTTTAACGGTGAAGTAAAAAACCAGAGGAAACCTGCACGCCTGAGACTTCTCCATAACGTTCTCAAAGGCATGTGAAATCTGCCAATCCGCACTTGGCCAGTGTGGTGGTCTATGGTCTAAACTCTCTCAACACTGAGATGAGACCCTTGCCCACCAGTGGGACAACAAATGAGTTAATGATGTAGAAAGTTTTTAGTCAGCTCGGAAAGTTTTTAGTTACTGGAGTACAATACAGCCAAGTCATACTACTAACTTCTCGTAAACAATATGTTTATCACCGAGTTGCTTACGTCATTATAGTGACGTCATCTCGTTAGTTGTTGGTGGGCCCTTAGCGAAGTTCTCGAGGAATTTGTCTCATTACTCCTTAGAGGGTAAACTCCCCATTAGTTAGTTCGGCAACGTCATTGTACACATATCTATTAATTACGCGTCATATAAGTATGCCCCATTTATTGATACTTATATGCTCAATTAGCATCAAATTTCAATTGAGTACATTTTAGTTTGGGGTACTACCAACAACGTTACCGAGTTTTTTTGTTGATAGCCGGAAGGGCTCACCCAGACTTAAAGTGAGTGAGGGAGGGGTAAGAGAGAGACAGCGTCGGGAATGAAAGCCGCGACCTGAATATGCAACTCCGCACCGAGAAGAAGAGGGCGACGATGATGTGCGGCCGACCTCAGAGCGTCTCCTGCGAGACTCGTCCTCTGCTCAGGTCGACACGGTGTGTAATTTACGACGATGGTTGGAAGAGAGAAAGGACAGAAAGTTTGCAGCACGGAGCGCGAGACACCTAGTGCGGGGCTATGAGTATTAATGTAGATACTTGTAAACCAAATCACGCGATCACACACACACATACACCCACACACAAACACACACACTCATCCACACGCAAGAATGCACAAGTATTTAGAATAATCTGATTTAACATGTATGATTTAGGACTGTAATCAAAAATTTTGTAGCGCCTTTTTGGGAAGAAGTTGACTCCTAGGACACTGGTAACGCTTTGTTAGGAGTCAGGGTACCAAAATATTTAATGTAACAAAACGATGGTAAATAAGACATAAAACATTAAGTAAATGATAAGTGGTTAAGAATCTCGACCTACCGCGATGGTGGGTCGGGGTTCAAATCTCGGCAGGGACCTCTAAATTTCTAAATTGTTATTTAATTTTTTTTTGTATGTTAACTATGTAATAATATATGTAATGTATATATCATCATCTTCACGTGACGATGTTTTCCTTCACCGTTAAAGCGAGTGATTATTAATTCATAATACGCACATAATTTCGAAAATTTTGAATAGACAATATTTCGTGAAATAGAGGTGCGTGCCGGGATTTGAACCTTGGCCGCAACATTGGGCGAGGTCGAGAGGTCGAGACGCTTAACCACTAGGTTATCACTCACTTTTATCTTCTTAGTGTATTCTTCTAATATTGTGTTGTACCTATGTAAGCCTTGCTATAAGAGGCGAAACACAATTACAATAAACGGTATATTAAGTTTTTTGAAAAAGGATAATCAAACTTTACTTAACGATCTGTTTGTCACGGTAAATTTTAAAGTTCCTCAATTGACTATATTTTTTTTTTCAGACACAAAACATAAACACGTAAATTGTTATGACCGGAAAAGTACGTTAACTTTGAAGGCAAACAAACATACTCGAAGTCTTGCTTGCTTAGTCCATTTAAATTGTTAAATAAACGAGCAAGTTATGTTTATAAGCCAAGTCGTTAGTATTTTCATTTCGATATGTTTTAGGATTTGATCCCTGACCCTACGGAGCGGGAGGCCGAGATTCTTAACCACTAGAATCACTGCCCATGATATATACATATTTATGAAAAATTTGAAGTGCGCGCCGGAGTTCGAAACCGGACCCATCGAATTTTATGGTTGCCAATACATAAAATTTTAAAATATCTTCCTTTTTTGCTTAAATAACAACTCGAATCGAACATTAACCGTTGTTGGGTGAAATATCGGAAAAGTCGTTTTTCGTTGAAAAGTTGTGAAAACTAAAAATCTAGTCTTTTATATAATTAATCATTGTATCGCCATTCTCATATAACTTTTAATTCAAATTGTTATTTTATTTATAATTTATGCTTCCATATATTTCTGATCGATATTTCAAGTCTTAGTTTATCGTGATGATATGTATGTGTGTCGAATGTTTTAATCGCAAATTCTATTTCCAGTCCCTAAGTGATAACTACGTTATTGCCTCTTTATTTTATTAAAGAAAATAAAATATCGAATGAAAACAAACAAAGAGGTTTGTTTGTTTGCTTGTTTGTACAACAGGTTAGTTATATCAAAAATCCACAAAAGTGACATCGCTAAATCATTATTCATCGCTTATACCCCAGTTCAATCAACTGGGTACACAACTTGAATTGCAAGTAGAGCAAACGACGCCGACGGGTTAGTTGCGAAAATTAGCAATTAAAGCAAAACGACATAGAACTAACCGTGTACCGCTTGGCAAGACATTGACCGACTTTATTACATAACTGTACGTCGCTTGACAAATACTAACTTGAGGAGTATCGGTTTTAGTGTCGTAGTAACTATGTATTAAAGTAGAATATAGGACACTGCTGTTTATAACGGTTGCGGCCTTTTTATGCCTGTATTTAGACTCGTCTCTCTTGACCGGGTGGAGCATATTCCTGCACGATGAGCAGCTGTAAATTGGATTTAATTTGCGAAGTCAACACATGTCTTTGTACAAGGTTTTGTAGTTAACGAAAACTAAATCGAACATTATTGTTGAGATGAGAGAGTTTAGGCCATAGTCCACCACGCTGGCTAAGTGCGGATTGGAGGACTTTACATGCCTTTGAATACGTTATGGAGAACTCTCAGGCGTGCAGGTTTTCTCTCCATGTTTTCCTTCACTGGTAAAGCGAGTGGTAATTCATAATACTTACAATTTTGAAATTTTTTAATTGATAATATTTCGATAAATAGAGTTCCGTGCTTATTTCACAATGAAATCTCTTTTTATTAATCCATACATCGACAATATTGTGTTGTCAAATTTCGTTTTCTAATACCGAATCTAGTAAAAGGACGCAAATTTTTTTGAATTTTGTTTTACTGTTAGGTCGCAGTTCATAGACATATTGATACAGAAATGTAAAGTAACAAACTATTCATATTTTATATACAAGTTTTTATTTATTGTTTAAACTGTTTGATCGCAAACGAAGTACGATTAATTGTGATGAAAGCGATAGTTTTTCGCTTATTACAAAACCCTCGCTGGGCATGTTTGAGTCTTTGTTTCTATGATTTTAAATTCGAAAGCAGATTATGGCTTAGACGATTAAAGGGTATAGCTGAGGTAGAACCGATTTGTTTCTATAATTATTTAACTGTAATTCTGTAATTATTGACCTATACTCTGAAGACAACTCGCTAAACTGAATTAACTAATTCAGCAATTAATAGGTCTGTTATTTTTATTAAAGATTAAATTACTATAACGTATTGTAAATACTAGCAAGTCTAGTGAGAGCAAGTGATAGCCTAGTGATTAAGACTTTCGCCCTCCTTGTGGGTCGGCAAGCACTTCTTTTGATTCTGTATTATGAAAAAATCTGTTTCACTCGCTTTAATGGTGAAGGAAAACCAGCATTCTTGCGAGTTCTTAGACGTATATGAAGTCCGCCAATCCACACTTGGCCAGCTTGGTGGACTATGGCCTAAAAACTCTCATCTCGGAGAGAAGAGCCTTGCCCAGCAGTGACATAACAATGGGATGATAGTGATTGATTGTTAATTGTTCAAATTTATTGTACTATTCCCTTTCGTTTCTGTAATAAATAATTCGATGTCATTTCCACCAGGCCATGGAATTAAGCCGCGAGAGTTTAATAAATCATCGCGTATCGCTTTTACTCAGACGGAACATTAACCACTATGCTTATTTAGTAAATGATGAGCCACAAAAAATGTCGACAAGCGATTTTAAAAGCAAAACGTGATTTTGAAGAAATAAAAACGTGATCTAGGCTCGGACGTCGCAAGCCGGAACTGACTGATAAAATGCACGATTAGCTGTTTTGTTAAGACTGAGGTACTCATGTTAAAAACAACTCTTTTGGCCAGGATTTGGACCAGTGTGGATTGCCTGACTTCACGTGCCTTCGAGAACAATGTGGATAATCAGGGTTTCCTTACAATGTTTTCCTTCACAGTTAAAGCGAGTGGTAGTTAATTTCTAATACGCATATAATTTCGAAAAATTGACTATAGATAACATTTATATAAATAGATGTGCGTGCTTTGATTCGAATCCCGAGCCACCGGAGCGTCAGATCAAAACTCTTAATCACTAGGTTATCACTCGCTTCTTCACCGTAGTCGGGTAAAATTAGCACTGGTGATCATAAGCAATTGTTCAAAGACGTGTTTACTTGCAATTTCATAAGATGTGCGTCTGTTTGTAGTGTATTGTGAGCAGAACAACTAACGTAGAACAAGTCTATTATTAGCAAGTAACAAGTATATTAAGTCTGCGTACAAACGATTTGTTTAAAAAAAAGGATTTATGACATTATTTTTTTTATTCAAACGGAATAACAAATGAGCATGTAGGTCACCTGATGTTAAGCGGTCACTGCAGCCCATGGACATCCACATCAAACCTATACTAGGACGGAAACTCAGAGGACTAACTTCGAATGCCTCCTGCCCAGTGTCTTCTGCCTAACTACACCCTTCAAACCGAAACACAGCAGTTCTCACACTGTTGCTTCACGACAGAAATAGGTACAGCGGTGGTACCGCCGCAGGCGAGCCTTCGACGTAAGACTCTACCACAATCAAATCATCATCATCATATTTTTGTAAGTAAGAAAGCATTGTAGTGTCATACAATACAATATGGGTAAACATTCGTACAACAACAATGAGTCACATCGGGGACTGCGCTGAAATTCATTCGGACGGCCTCGAGAAAGGCCGCACGACACTGCAAACTTTTTCTTGGGATTGGACTACTGTGAATTTGTTTTTTTTTCTACCCAGAGGAATCGTGTCTTTTCAAAAGCTAAGAAGAGTGAATTACCATGACATAACTGTTAATACAAAATTTTATTTTATTCTATTCTAACCTTTTCACAATTTTTAGTCATCCACATTAATATATGTATTTATAGTTTTCTTATTGTGTTTATTTTAAAAGTTATTGTTTATGAAATATTTTACGTTACTAATACGCTATGTGCGGCAATGCGGCGTGTATCTATAATTGAGGTGACAGACCGCATAACATTCTCATATTTTATTTTTCTTTTAAATTGTATCGATATACAATTTGTTGGTGCAACATTTGTTATTTTTGTTGGTATATTTATTTATATATAACACAAAACTAAAACCTTAATATACAGTAACCTATTACTTCCGATTATAATATTTTGTTATTGTGTCGATAACGGAACTACTTATTATTTTTTACAACTTATGAACATTTCAATGAAGTATAAAAGTAGGTTTATTAATAACGATGGAGTGGAATATTCAAGCGGTGTCATATAGCAATGTCGACCGGACCTCTTATTGTTGACAGGTTCAGAGATGTGTCTCATACCGCTAATTGTCATGAAAGTAATATCACCGGATATGTTTCAGAACTTTCGACCTCCGGTTGACACCTTACAGCAATGAAACAAAGGTAGTTTTCCGTTCCTCTCTCTTATTTATTGTTGAACAACAAGCTTAGTAAAAATTTTGCGCTTCAAAAATATGCCGTGATGGTGAAAAGTGAGGTAGATATTTTTTTTCATGCAACAATAATACCTAATTTTCTATTATCGCCATTTTAATGAAGAATCTAACAGTGGAAACCTGTGTGGTACGGAAACAAGCGACAACAATTATTAATTTCAGAGAGATTCAACTTTTTACGAGCAATGACATGCCTTCTCCGAAGAAAGCCTTTGTTCCTGATGTCTTAAGTTAAGTCTTGGCTCAGAAGGCACACCCGTGTCAGTGTGTGAAAGGTATAATAATTATCGTTATAATTCAGCCTTGTTCTTCGTCATACATAAAGCACGTCCGGCGAAGCTGTTGTCGCCAGGTTTCGGTGGATAGCGGTGGCAATCCGTCGACTCTACCATTTATCACATACCTCGTAAATATTTCTAGTAAACCAGGTTTGGAATATTCTCTTTATGCGTTTCAATCACCATTTAATTCTTAGCTCGAATCTGTCTGCTGGTGTCTAAGATTGCCTTTAACCAATCCAAAATACTTGAATATTTATGTCACCTTCTTTTGCATCTATCATCGGTACTTTGACTTTAAACACTTCAGCAGTCGCATATTTGATTCTTTGTTCATAGTCACTACAAAACATCGGTTTCATAATACGGTGTTAATATTCTTACAGTGTCAAAGAACTCGACGATATTTCGCGGGCAGTTCATATCTCAATTCAATCGTAAAAGCTTAAGTCATTTTGGAATTATACGCGCGTGTAAATTCAATCGTTTACATAAAAAATGTTTGTTTAGTTATAATTTTTGTACCGGAAATGTACGTATAAATCAAAGGACCGGTTGTTGCTTGGGTATAATAGAAGTGTGGGTAGACGGAGAGTTATTTTAGAGCGGAATACGGTTGAGGGTTAGTGTTTGTTATATGATAGGGATTTAAAAGTTACGAGTATGTTTTAAATAATTGTTAGAAAAGTTTAATGCGTGATGAGCCCTGGAACATCCATATGCACGGTTCGCAGGCGCCGGTGGAGGGCGGGCGGCACGTCGCGTCGTTCGGCTTCAAATTCTTGAGAGCTCCGGGCATCCGGCGCGAGTGCAGATGGCACTGAGCCAACTATGCGCGCCGCTAACACACTGTGGAATCCACAAGGAAATTATTATTTTACAACACTAATTTTACAGTTGTCAGTGAACTCAAAAAGCTTATAAACTAATTTATTGTTCACGTTCACTACAGTCAATCTCTAATAAACGTGAACGTTAAAGATAACTACTCATATCATGGTCATATTGTTTCAAATACTTTTATGTCACACAGTAAGAAAAATCTAAATTGAAATACGGTAGTGTATTTAACTACGGACAAATAATTTAAAACTACTGTGGTACCTGCTTAAACAATTTAATTTTTTAATGCATTTTGATACAAGCTTTATCAATATACAGTCCATGGTTGCTTTATTAATAAACTTTTATATTACTTAGTAAGTAAACAATCTTTGTAAGCGTCAATTTATTGGTTAAATTTGAAAAAAAAGTCTACTCCATTCATTTTTGCTCGACCATTCCGTTCGGGCGACCCGCTGCCGAACAAACGATCGGCGCCGCACTACTTATTACACGCATCGGCTATACCAATCCCTGAAACACCTAGCTACCTTAGATAGTGAATCTGTCCACACTAATATAAACAACTCGTAAGTGAAGTTTTACGTAAATGAAGTCGTAAGTCTTATGGAATTAATTTTCACAGATAAATATTCAAACGGAATGAAACTTGTTACGTAAAGAAAAATAAATACTTAAAGTTCTGTGGCAATGGTCTATTAAATTTCTCGTAAGCATAAGCATTTCTGTTTTTGACGGATCATGTAAAGCAAATTGACTCATTACAGACCGTTTAGTAAAATTCAGAGGGTTTAACCTTCCGTACCCAACATAGGTAGCTAGTAACATGGTAGGCCGGCTGTCTACGTCACGAACTATTTTAATGGTTATTATTAATAAAAATAGGTCATTCCTGTTGACCTCTAACGAGATTGTACTTTAATGTTCTCAAAATTAGTTTTAGTGAAATCATTAATGTCAATGCTGACCTACTTGTCGTACCTTAACGTTATCCTACATTTTGAACCAATGACGTTTGTTATTACTGTAGCTCTTAAACTCAGAAACAATGAACGCTTTATCGTGAAATTCATGTGTTCTATGAAAACAGGTGTTGGGTTCCTACGCAAAAATTCATTCAATTTCATTTCAGTGGAGTTTAACGTGCATTCAGTGGTCACGTAAATAAAATTCCGTGGATTAGTTATTCATAACGTTTGGCACGTACGATACGACACGGACGTCCATTCAGTCAGCAGATGTCGAAATCCGTCTTGTTGAGTTGCACAACGGGACGGTCGACGCTTCCGCGTACACTTCGCATTGTTTACTGTGTTTTCAGTTGTTTTTTTTTAAGAAAGTTTTTTTTTTCTTTGAGTAGTTACGATGACATTTGTTTGATGACGGTGACAACATGACAGTAGACATATTATCTAAAAAATAATCCGTTCATAGATTTATACCTGCTTTGTGTACTAAATATTTTGTACTAAATAAATAAATAGTGGTAATGACGGTAGAGTCTTATGTCGAAGGCTCTCCTGCGGTGGTACCACCGTTGCTTAGTCCTCTGGAGTAGCAACGCATCCACATATAACCTCAGAAAGGAGTTCCGTCCTACTTGGGGTATGATGTGAAAGTCCGTGGGCTGCAGTGACTTCTTAACTGATGTTATTACTGATGATGTGGTCTGCATGCTCGTTTGCTATTGCGTTTGAATAAAAAAAAACACCCGTGTTACTGTTTATAGTGTGTTTATCTGAAAAATCTACTTCAGATCTTGATAATATAATTTTATGAAAACAATGGAAGTCACGAGCTATTAATAGACTGTTGCAGTTCAATAACCTTATTTCAGAGAAATTCCCCTTCAGAGCTTTTCCGTCCTGAACCTATTATATTTTTCCTACCACATGTCTTCGTAACAAGGGACTATCAGGATAACTTCGGTAATAACATACTACAATCAATGTTCGTGGAAGATTTTCTCATCATACTCGTAACCATGAAACGTATATTTGGAACATAACTTCAGCAAAGATTACACATTATAACGAAATGCTTTTATGATAACATGAATCGTACTTAGTTTTCAAACGGTTTGTAACCGGCTTAACCCAATTCATGATGAATGCACCGTATAAATTGTAATATTGTATTGCTCTTAAATGTATACTTTGAACAGTGGAATGTTTTGTTTACGTTATATTTTATTTAAATATTTTACATAACTCACAACGGCCTAATTTAGTTTGATTGAATTTTAAGACTGAAACATGTTTATAAACCCCCAGACACGTATTTATTATTACCGAGTACTTGTAGATGTTTATGTTACTCTACGATTTATTTGTCTTTGTAATAACTCTTCTGAATTAATTTCTTTTTAAATCAAACAAAATAGAAAACGAGAGTGATGGCCATCTTACGTTAAGTGGTCACTGCAGACCATGCACATCCACATGGAACCTCAACTAGAACGGACGTCCTTTCTCAGGTTGTATCATCCACATATGTTGCCTTCCATGCAGTGTATTCTGCCTAACCCTTCAAACCGAAACACAGCAGTTCTCACACTGCTGCTTTACGGCAGAAAAAGCGATGGTGCCGCCGCAGTCGAGCCTTTTACAATAAAATCTCATCATCATCAACCCATTATCGTCCCACTGCTGGGCACGGGTCTTCTCTGAGAGATAAGAGAGTATAGGCTATAGTCCACCACGCTGGCCAAGTGCGGATTGGCAGACTTCCCATGCCTTTGAGAATGCTATGGAAAACTCTCAGGCATGTAGGTTTCCTCACGATGTTTTCCTTCACCGTTAAAGCGAGTGATAATTAATCAATAATACGCACATAATTCGAAAAGAATTTTCGAGAAATAGAGGTACGTGCCGGGAACCTCGACCCAACGTAGCGGGGTCGAGATGCTTAACCACTAGGCTATCACTCACTATTAAATCTACCACTACATTAAAATCTATCACCATCAAAAAATCATCGTATACAAATAATATTATTTGTATGCGAAATACTGCTTAAAGCATTTGTATGCAAGTACATTCTTTGGTTTAACGTACTTGTTAATAAAAACAAAAATCTTTGTTTTTAAAGAACACTCCTTGTTAATGAAATCGTTACTCAATATCGTCGTATATTTGTCTGTGTATGCTTCGGTACCTATTGAAAAATTATAACTGAGCCATGTTCATTACATAGAAGAAAATTTCGAAGAACTGAATGATATCAACAGTTTAGTACCTATTCTCTGAAACCAAAATTTATACCTTTTTAACTTTTGTACATCGACCAGACGTATTTATCACACAAAAATCATTCGATTAGATTTTAGGCACAGTTCATAGGTATAAAGTTTAAATACTTATAGACTGAAACACTGTTAGAAATTTGGACACAATCGGTCCAGGTGCCGTACACGTCGTCCGTATATTTTGTATGCCAAATAAAATGGACGTGTTTTTTTAATATTACAAAGTAGCGAAGGAAATCTCATAAGATTTACGAATACAAATGAGAATGTATAAAGTTTTTCTTTCAACGAAAATATCAATAAGAACACAGGAACACGCGAAGGATGACACCTACACTCCGCTATGCTCATGATGTTATGCTCGTATATTAGAATCAACGGATATTGACGGAATGCGACCTTTGCTCCGGATATATTCTTAACCTTTCGGATATAATTCATGGCAATAGTCAGTATCGGTGACTCACTCTGACCGCCTTTAAAACGGCCCTTCGATCATTGAGGGCAACCGTTTCTATAAGCGTCAATTTGAAAGGGAATTCTATTAATGTGAACTAGCCGTCGCTCTAGTTATGTTTCGGACTAAAGATTTTACAACATGATAACGTAATAAAGTTTACAGTATGAAGTATTTTAATCAGTATTAAATTAAGTATGTTCAATGAAATAAGGAAATGTCAGTAAGGAATGGAACTATGTAATGTTGAAACGTGGTGGTTATAACGTATACATGTCATTCAACTCACGAATATTACAGTATATTGCGACAATACAGTAATACAATATTAAGCATTCATATAGGCATTAGGCAAAGGTTTGTGGATGAAATTCATTAAATTCGACTCAGATTAGGAAATCTGTCATAGATTGGCCCAAGATATAAATTTTCTGACAATTTCATAAAATGAATTTCATGTTTACGTTCACAAAATCTTAATTTGAACTATACATTAAAAATATTAAGTCAAAGTAGGCAGTACTATGTTATGGGGATGGGTTTAGGCGTAAATGACAAAATGTTACACCACCCTAACTGCAGAATGCTATAGAACTGACATTTCAATATTCAAACAGCAACAACTATCTAAAATAAAAAAAAATCTGAATATACATATCATAAACAGAAAAGAAGAGATATGCTTTGTATTGTATTGGTATAAAATCGTAGAAGTTATAAAATTACGTAAAACATTCCTACAAACATTAAAATGCGTTTGACTTTGTCGCTTCCAGGAACGTGATAAATCAAAACATCCACTCCACAAATGTATCTCTTTCATAATGAAGAAACGAGGCAACTGATTTTGCCGTTTCCGCATAGATACAGTCATAAATTTTCTAACGAAAGAATGCTGTTTTGTTTCATAGAGTATCTTTATGAGATCTTCATAAATAAGGGTTTAAAATGTAAATTTGTATTATCTATGCCTTTCTAAACTTTTATTTTTAATTTATTCAAACGGAATAGCCAACGAGCATGCAGGCCACCTGATGTTAAGTGATCACTGTAGCCCACTGACATCCACAAAATACCTCAACCAAGACGGAAATCCTACCTGAGGTTGTATGTGGATGCGCTGCTGCTCCAGAAGGCTAAGTTGGAATGCCTCCTATCTAGTGTCTTCTGCCTAACCCTTCAAACCGAAACACAGCAGTTCTGATACTGCTGGTTTACGGCAGAAATAGGGGTGCCGTCGCAGACAAGCCTTCGACATGAGATTCTACCACCATCAAATATACTCAGTAGTTTTGAATCTTTGCAGTGGTTGCTCTACTATGTTTATTCCTGAAGGGTTTGCCAGGAAGAATTCACGCACATAGTCTTCCAAACCTGAATTATTTTTATCAGCGTGTGATCCTCACTTGACAAACAAATTACGATTGATTAATCGATCCATGGATGTCAGGTCCTTCACATTTGCTACTTCTTCAACACAAAATCTAAGGCCGTTGGGAATCGTTCGTTCTCTTCGAGAATATTATTTATCGTGTTACCCACTTCCTGCACTTTTGCACATATTAATTGGAAGATAACTTTTCAGTCGCAAATGTGTGATGTTTTAATATTTTCCCGGCTCTTACTATATTTTCTACATGAATGAAATATTTAAGCCAGCAACTAACGTTTTTTATGAAATGAATCCATGTTACCTATTACCATATTTACATTTTTTTAAATAAAACACTAACGGACTTTTGTATTTAGATAATAAAAATTTCAATGTTGAATGAATCAACATCTCTATACTTACTATACAAAATACGACGATTGTTTTGGTAATACACGATAAAGTATGGTACCTACTACTGGTACCTAATAAGTATCACTTAACGCTGTCCGCGAACCTAAAAATTTTGAACATCAGACATACATGTACGGTACTGTTTGGGTAATTTACCAAAACCATAAAATGAAAAAATGTTACCCGTTAATATAATCTTGACTTATTTGTTGTGTAATACAAATTCTTCAAGTTTTGCTCCAGTTTCAAGGAATGTTTTGATAAATATTTATATCAAAAAATTGGTCTTCAATAAAAGAAAATACAAAATATTGACCAGACTTTCCATTCATATAAAATCTTTCACTGTTTCAACACGTGCAATCAAATTGGAGTAAATGAGGTTACTGGCGGTCAAAGACAATTTTGGAGAGACGACATATTAAACATGTTATTCGATATTTAAAATAGGGCTTAAAAGTGTTAAGGATGTGATCACGTTTTTATCAATTGTCAGGGATCAATAACATCCTTCCATCCATCCATCCATCCATCAATAATATCCTTGATTATGCTGACATTCGTCGTCTTTATATCACTGAGAAACAACTAAACAAGCTTGAGCGACACCAAAACCTGTGTTAGGTTCATATTTGGGCTTCGTAAATGCGACCATATCACCGAATCCTGCACAAAGCTGGAGTGGCTTCCAATCCGTCTTCGCCAGAATACTCATATTATTTCTGCTCTCTACTTAGTCTTATTTAATACTTTAAATCCACCCTATGTAAAAGAATAATATCAACATTTCATTTCCTTCAATGACTTCTTTTTTCATTACAGAAGAGATACTCTTAGGTATTGTAATCATTCTACAACTTTTTCTTTACTACAATATTCTAAAAAAAATTCTATGTTTGGTGTACAATGAAGTGTATTGCATGGTATTGTGTCAATAAGAAATACCGAAATAAAACGAAAAACTATTTGTTGTGAGGATTTATATTTTTTTACAATTGGTTAATATTTCCTCCCATATTGTAAACAAAAACATTTTTTATTAAAGGTCTGTCCACGAAGCAAGCGGGTCACCTGGTGGTAAGTGGTCTCTGCAGTCCATGGACAGCCATATCCAACCATAAATGGTACCAAAATCCTAGCCGAGGCTTGCGTTGCATGAATACATTGCCAATCCTAAGAACTAAGTTGAATTGCTTTACCGCTGAACCTATTTCTGCCACGAGCTATCGACATCGTACAGTACCGCCCTCAAAATAAATGAAATCTACTTTAAATATATCACACTGTGTCTCTACTGTCTCACTAGCTATTCCACGGCATTAACCTGTTGTTACGGCAGTTTCGGTCACCAAGCATCACAGTGTTGCCAGAGGATGTCTAGCGCCGGTTTATAGGCTAGCGAATTTATGATGTTGAGAGGCACTAAATATGATAATATTGCATCATTACTGAATCTACGTAGGAAATCGTAATATAATCTCTTTTTGGTGTACTGTTTGTACCTGGCTGGTTACGATAGTGTTGAAAGCAGACGTTTCAAACAAATATAAGTAAATGGGAAAAATTGTTTCCAGCAATTTTTTTATTGTTATTAATGAATGTTTTTTCTTATATAATAGTTATTAATAAACAATTAAGTAAAACTTGCAATTCTCACTTTGGCGGCTTGGTGGACTATGGCCTAAGACCTCTCATCGCTGAAAGGAGACCCGTGCCCAGTAGTACGGCAAATATGAGTTAATGATTGACTAAAGTTAATTTATTCATCGCACATAACACATATTGCGTAATAATATAACAAATTAAGCAATATGTGATGCCCTGGTAGGGCGACGCAATACATTAAAATTTGAGGAAAAAAATAGGCAACATTAAAATAAATACGTAAAAATCGTCCAAATATTATTGTAAATATAAATAAAAATTTATTTAATCTAAACGAATTTAATCTATTTTATTCTGTCTTTATCTTCCATAAATTTATTAAAGGGAGTACGTATCATGATTTACTTATTAGGATCGATATTAACTTATTCTTCAATATTTTGTCTGACGTTTGGTATAAAATGGACTTCTCTAAAATGTAATCAGGATGTTGGATTGACTAGATTATTATTTCGCCGATTGCTTTTTACATGTTCAAATAAAGTGTTACCATCTTAGTCTCACCGTTGTTGATGGTTGATGGTGGTCGGTACTGATGTGTTGCGGTTTTAAGCAGAAGACACTTCGGCGGCGGCATTCAATCTTAGTCCTCAGGAGTACCAACGCATTGATAGTTGGTCAAGGTTTTTCAGTCTGGAAATTAAAAATATATATATATACAGGTCACTCTTTCCACCCTGTTACAGTTAGTCTATGCCATTTATGAAAAAGTGGAGCAAGATTAGTAGTTGTGACATTATCTATAAACGGGGCATTGGCCACATAAGAGTTTGAAGTTTTATTAATTGCCTTTATATGAGCTCTTTATTCTTTCACTTCATTATCTTTATTTCTTTCTCGAAATACTGTCTACTCATAATTTTCGAAATTATGTTCGTATTATGAATTACTTATCACTCACTTTAACAGTGAAGGAAAACATCGTGAGGAAACCTGCATGCTTGTCAGTTCTCCATAACGTTCTCATAGGCATGTGAAATCCGCCGATCAGTACTTGATCAGCGTGGTGGGCTATGGCCTAAACTCTCTGATCTCTGAGAGACTTGTGCCCAGCAGTGGGATGATAATGGGTTGATGATGATTAACTTTATTATTATAAAGAACTAGCAAAATGAATTTAAAAGAAAATCTGATAGGTATTTACTTGGGTAATTGCTGAATTATCAAGTAGTAGAATGCTCAGGCTAGTTGACGTAATATGGTCATTGAATGTGACAGGAGTCTAACCAACCTACTGTTACTTTTAAACTAGTTTTTTGATAGTAATCCCAAGTACAAGTTACTATACCGTCTGCAATGCTGCCGTCAGTTGGTTACATTCAATATCCTCCGATTTTATTAACAAAAAGCGGATGTTATATTGGGACAGTAGTAACGAATGTTGTGACTGCGTTTTGAAGGCCTTGTTTTTGTAATTAAATTAGCCACAGTCTAGGGATGTCAACCTTGCCATTGACAAGGCACGCTCATTCATATTCTCCAGTTTTAAATGAAAAATATAACTATTTTTTATGCAGAATGTTTTGATTGTATTCTATAAGCCTTGATGCTGTCATCATATCGGCCTCGATCTAGGCCTGTCAGCCTTGTCATCTGGATAGGCCCATTCATGTTCCGCTTGAAATCAATACGAGCTCTTGCGTTATTAATGTTGTAGCAAATATATTATAATCATGTTCATTTCGGCTTCATAGCTAATGTCAGTATTTTTGTAGTCTTATCAATGATATATTCATAATGCATTATCATGACAACATCACGAGAATTTTGATGTTTTTCTAAAACAACTACATGTAGTTAAATTACTTTTAAATGTTATTTAGGATGATTACTGACAAACCATATCTTAAAATTTGAAATTGAGAAACTTTCCAATTTGACGCTGACACTTAGGTAATTATTATTTAAATCAATGTAGAGTCTCTTCGTAAAACGCGAAAAAACTACAACCTCTGCACAATATTCTATAAATCTGTGTTTATTTATAAGTTTATAGTCTTGGAGGATGGGAAGGAAGTAGTAAGAGGA
>DWKW01000250.1:0-19002 GCA_018250115.1 Doberes anticus | reverse complement strand
ATAGACAAAAAAAATCATAAAACCGGTCAAGGGCGAGTCGGACTCGCGCACGAAGGATTCCGTACCATTATCTATAATATCGAGCAAAACCGAAAACAAAAAAACATGTTTGTTGTATGGGAGCCCCGCTTAAACATTAGTTTTATTTTAGCTTAATTATTTATTTTTAAAGTGAATATAACTGTATATTCTGTGAATATTTTAAGCGCCTACCTGTTGCCGTTATCAATATCGAGCAAAAAGGAGCAAAAAAATCACGTTTGTTATATGGGAGCCCCGGTAAATATTTATTTTACTCTGTTTATTAGTAATTTTTGTTATAGCGGCAACAGGAATACATCATCTGTGAAAATTTCAACTGTTTAACTATCATGGTTCATGATATACAGTCTGATGACAGACGGACAGACTGACAGACGGATGGACAGCGGAGTCTTAGTAATAGGGTCCCGTTTTACCCTTTGGGTACGGAACCCTAAAAACAATGTTTTGTGTGCAGGAACCTCTAAAAAGTCGATATCACATGTTAAAAACATCTTTTTTGTGCAGACTTGCCCTGTTACAATTTCATAGTTATAACGGAATGACTTGCAGGACTAATTCTTTAAAATAGTTTGAAACCACGCATAGCAAATAATACAACTCTCCTCCAGTTCTAATAATCTACTCTTAATTTATTCTATCTGCAAAACTGAGAGGTTGTAAGAATTATTTCAATGTAAACAAGTATTGCTAATTATATTTAGACAAAATCTCGTTGTATTTCACATTTTGTTAGCTGGTAGTCACATATTTTCATCGTCTATCAAACTGTCGCAAATTGTACGTTCTATTTCCAGTGAATCGGGATAGAGGGTGGAAGGGGGTGTGAGGGAGGGTGGAGATTAATGGTTCGGGCTGCGTTGCCCACGGGGACCGATCACGCGTTTAAACAGGATCCTCTCAAATAGCTCCGACTGCAGCTATGAATTACCAGTGAAACTGCTCGTATTGCAAGTTAAATGATCGTGAAATTTCAGCGAGGAGCAAGATTCTGACTAATTGCGATTTGAGTTCGCTTAAGGGTGGAGATTATTTTGTACGCAATCACATAAATTGAGATAGAGCAAAAAAATAAGTAGGTACATAGATGCCAGCGAGAATGAAACGTGAACAATGTAAGAATGAATGTGTGTAGAATAGAAATATGTACTTAATGTGTAGAATATTACCAACGACGAAATTCTCATTGACTACATTATCATTATTCCTATAAACTCTAATAGAAGATTTCTATATCGTAATTAATAAAAAGATATTGAGAGAATAAGTGTGACTGATTCCAAATACCTACTTCTTAGTTATTAGATATAATGTTTGTGAATGGAACTAATTGGGCAACGATGTGATATTTTCCCACGAGATATTGTCGTCAAGTGAAATCAGATACGGTTTGTGCATGGAGACATTGAAGTTATCTCGACAAAAGACTATAGGAAAAAATATAAATTTCTTTTAACTTTAGACGATTTAGATGCTTATTGTAGTTATCGCATCGTTTATTTCAAATATCGGTCGGATGTTGGTAAAAGTAAGTTTTCACGGTAACTATGTTTGAATTTAATGCAGAAACGGTCTCGTATAGTTTAGTACGCTTTTGTAAATAATTTTCTTTAATTGGTCTTTTTTATTTCGAAGTATTCCATTACGTTAGTGAGTGATAGCCTAGTGGTTAAGCATCTCGACCCCGCCATAGTGGGTCGAGGTTCAAACCCCAGCACGCAAGTTTATTTCGCGAAATTGTCTGTTAAAAATTTTCGAAATTATGTGCGTATTATAATTTAATTATCACTCGCTTTAAAGGTGAAGGAAAACATCGTGAGGAAACCTGCAAGCTTGAGAGTTCTTCATAACGTTCTCAAAGGGATTTGAAGTCCGCCAACCGGCACTTGGCCAGCGCGGTTGACTATGGCCTAAACTCTCTCATCGAGAGATGACCCGAGCCCAGCAGTGGGACAATAATGGTTTGATGATGAAGTCCATTACGATCAGTTTCCCACTTTAATTCTCTGTTTGAAACAAAAATAATTAAAATCAAAATCACCCATGATAGCTTTACATCGACATTATTAATATTACTTATAGTGGGTATTCAATTGTATTTGTAGGACTCGATTTCTGCCTCAACCGCCAGCTAAATATATCGAGAAGTGGAAGCGTTTCAACGCAAATTTATATCGGTAACAGCGAATTGAATTTCTCCAACTCTTACAGCTTGCGGCCCTTTTATTTGCACTATATCCTTTAATGCCCCGGGCATTGTTTTTCATGTAAAATACGCATTCAGTTTACGTTAATTGTTTTCTGATTTGTGCATGCATTCGAATCATGTTTTCATCTTTAAATCGCCTCAAATTCGCGATATAAAGCTTTATCAATTTCAACCTCTGTCTTTGAAAATCTTGTTATGGATCGTAGTCAGTTTTCATCCAGCAAGATGGTTAGTTCTGGGGACATAGACACCATGGTGCGTGACCGTCTTCGGAACGCATTGTCGCGGCGAGGAAAGCGTGACTGTGCGTGCCGTGTCCGTGCGGCCGACGACATCGCATCAATTAGCGACATCCTTTCGACGTTCACTTCCTTTACAAGGATTAAAAAAATACCTTCATAAGGCACAGCTTTAACGTATTGTATAACGTTTAATGGTGTTGCTATGTCAAAGAATTCGTCAGATGTTGATGCACATAACTACCATATTTAGTTAGCAATGTACTAGGAAAATGTAACGTAATTACGGTGAGATGAGAAAGAGTGAGCTGGGCATAAATATAGCCCTATATTGATGAAACTTAAAACGTTAAAAAATATAGTACAAAATGCTTAGTTTAAAAACGTTAACAAAAATGCAAATAAATGATAGGAGTAGGAAAAAATAGAAAAAGTTCACATTAAATAAACTATCGTTTATCAGACCTTTTACTGCCGTGATACTGCATCAACTGCTAGGTTATTACGTCAATAATCAAAAATACAATGTAATTTGTTCTTTTAAGTTGTTACCGTTAGAAGATCCCATCGCATTCAAACTCAATATGTTTTCAACTTTCAGAATTTTCGGGTTATAGCGAACGATACCGATCTCAACTTCGTATGGCTGATGGTGTATATTCGAATATAATTCAATTGTAGCGTTTAATTTCGACGCCAGAGCGACCCTCGCGAGGTGTTAAAAGGGCCGCTGGAGGCATAAGGGTGGGTGGAGGTGGAAAAACGTCAGATGAATCTCGGCTCGAAGTGCCCGGGGTTACCATGGCAGTGACTATTTTGTAATAAATTTTTGCCTACTCAACCGAATCAATTAAAATTAATGAGCGAAAGCTGAAATAATTTTAGGTACGACCTCATCTAAGTTTTATAAAGTAATAACAAACAAACGTCACTGAATCAACCTAGGTAATTGTTTATTAACTGGTACTCATTACTCGCTTTCGTGTAAAGCTTCGTTGATACGATCTTGGCTCGTCTGAAGTAGTGCCAATTGCATTCGTCTAATGCACACTGCCATTTATTAATGAGCTGTTATAGATAAACTTGCCACTTATCAATGTCAAGATTAATGAAGCTAACAACAGACATTAGGTACTTTCTATACCTTTAGAAAAAATGAAAATAATACATTTGAATATCTAATAACATTGCTTGTATAAGAGAAGCCAAACTGTTCCAACAATCTCATTTGTCAGTAATACTGCTTTGTTACCATGGTAAAACCAGAAACCGACGGACGGACATTTTGTCCTTTTTCGTAAAACAGGTATTTTTAATAGTTCGTCTAGTTTAATACAAAATAAACATTCCCACTTAGTTAACGTACAAGTGTACACACCCTGCGGCAAGTGTTAATAAAATCCAACGCACGTACGGACCTCCGCCGAGCCATACGTGACGGGTCCATAGAACACCATTGTAACCGTCTACCTAAAGTTAGTCTCAGCATTTGAATAGCGTGGGATTGCCAAAGTTAAGGAATATACAACACAATATATGAATACATATCCAGTTGCATATGCAAATTAATTTACATTGTACCTCACACGCATAACACACGAAAAATTTACAGATCACGAAATGTTTCCTGTTTGTTTTAAATCCGTTTTGTTTTATCTCTCCCAAATATTTCGAAATAAATTTGGAAAATGACGAGCACCGTTGATGTTTTTTTTTGTTTTCAGCCCTGCATTATCCGCGTATTCTTTCGTAACATAAATACCAGGAGGATAGAAGCGGCGAGGCGGTCGGCAGATACGTTCGCAATGTTCGGAGCGGTGTGCGAGTAGAAAATTGATATGTCAGACAAGGTAAGCGAGTTTGCGGGCCGGCGAGACGGCAAACCCGGCACTCGCAGACGGCACCGGCAGCGTGTTAGTCTCGGCGCAGCCGTGCTCCGAGTTAGACGTGGTATGTATGTGATAACAATGAATGGGTCGTTTATGTATGCAACATTCATTGAAGCTCACGATTTGTACGTTACATTGCCTAGTGATAATACAATTACGTAAGCAAACACGGAGCTATTTGCATTTACAACAACTGAATGAGATTGATTGGGTGATAAATAGGTGCAGTTGTAATTTCTCTGAACAAGTGTTCTAATAAGTTGTGTTTAGCTAACGCTTACCGTGTTGGGCGTATAGTATGATGAGGACTAGGAGTGTAGACTCTAATGAATGTTTCAGTTAAACAGTTTGGTAACGGCAACTGCACTTAGCAGTCCACGGTCATCGACTTGGCGACAATTAAATCGCCTGACAGTGCATTGGTAGGCGCGCGACGCGGTTCGCTGATGGCCACTTACAGATACGAGCTGCAGTTAGTATTAAAAGGCAATGATTTATTTTATTGGAACTAAGTAAAGATATAACTTACTTGCGTAACATAAACAGACATGAGTAACAATTAATAAAAAATAACGCATATATATTTATTAAACGCTGTTTACTGTTCATTTTATAAAAGATTTTTAAGTATCTAGTTAAGATTACATAAAATAAACTTTTCATTATACCTAAGCTAAAATGCACGCCAATTTACAAGCAATGTTAGATGAGTTGAAGATTCACTTTTAAATTTTATAAAAAGAAGGCAAATATACGTACAACTAACAGAAAATGCCATTTAATTGATTAAATTATTCAACTAAACTTACTATAATTGGTCAAAATTGTTTATTTGAGGAGAGGATATCCTATGGCCATTTTCTGTCTTCATAATTAGACTTTGGACATCTAGGGCTACCATAGACCATGCCATATGTAAAGACATAAACAATTAGTGGTTCATATCGTGGCGTCGAGAAGTTCACAATCATCCTTCATCGGCAGAACAGCTCCATAGTGTCGAATTTTAACATTGTCACCGAAGTAACACAGATAAGCCACATTTAATTTCGATACGATGTCAGCAAGAGCTTCAAATATTGGTTTCAAATTTTGAACCGGAAAGACACCTACGTACTTGAATACGTACGTAGAATGCAAGTTAAATAAAAGCTTGAAAAAACCGGTATTAAATCGGCCGGTATTACAGCGGATCTGTAGAATATCGATAAGCCCTTAAGTGGGATATTTGAACAAATTACACGGACGGCAAGGTAAGCGCAGCCCTCGTACGGGGTACAGAGGGGCTCTGACCCTCCACTTGCGGCTAAGTCTGAGAGCAAACACTTGCACAGACCGCTTTAGTAGCTCCTTTTTCAATGGAATTTCTAATCTAATGAGCAAGATGTAGCTTAAAGTGTATGAATAATAAGAACGTTCATGACGGACAAAGTTTTTTTTTCTATCGTATAAATAACGCCACATTTTCTGGCGATTCTGGCGAGTCTGGGATACTCTGTGTCCTGGGTACCATGGCTACACAATTAAAAGAACACACACCTACACCAGAAACAGAAATCCAAATTTATCATAAAATTTTCTCTTCCGTTGGGAATCGAAGAAGGAACTTTGTGTATAGCTGTCCGGTATGTCAACCGCGGGTCTTCGATTTATATGATTGAAGATCTGTATTACCTCCGTTCCTTTCCATTTGTTTCGTCCAGTCAAGCCTACTTTTATCAGTATCGAATATAAAACAAGACAAATTCAAATGAAGTTGGTCAAAACTATGATTATCGTTTCGATCATCGAATCGTGATGAAGTTTCCACATTCGACGAAGACAACTAGTGCGGCCAAAGATATGCAAGATACTCTTGAAATATTTATACTATGAGATAATGATTGAATCCTGAACAACGAAAGAAACAATACAATGTTGTGGCCGAACAGTAGGTACACATAATCTTAATTATGTTACATAATTCGTTCATCGGATTTGTGTTGTGGCAATGGCACAACAAACATTACATTTCTACAAAAACATGCTCATACTTTTTCCCCGAAACGGCAGATATGATTAGCATGATTCAAAAATAAATACGTCACAAATAACTCAATTAAAGGGATCGCACCCCGCCGCGGGACGGAAGCCGGTACGGATAGGAAAAAACAACGCTGACGAAGGAACGGGTGCTTTTGGCACGAGGGAGATACACTGAGCTACTGCAAACATTTCCTGATACTCTGACCCTCCCCGACCCTTAATAACGAAGCGACTGATTGCATTCCGCTGTTATTGAAAATATCAAATAATACACATACGATGCTATTACACATAACATCCGACGTTGATTATCCGACTATGGTATGTCGAAATTTCGGATACAGCCTGTGGCTTTGTACTAATTGGCAATGTTATCTTAATATAAATAGCTGTGATCTGATATTTTAGATTGTATCTTTCACAAAGTTGAACAAAAATTTTTGCGGGATACATTGAAAGGTTGAAAATGAGGCGTGAATGTCTATACTGCAACATTAAAGTCACGCTTCGTCGTTAGGTGTCGTTTCATTAGTTAAAATTAACGAGTGAATCCTAAAACAATTTATCGAAAATCTGTCACGTGGAAACGTCTCACCTGCATCGCCCGAACTACATCCTAATTACAATTCTTATCTGCATCAGATAGCGGGCTGCACAAAAACACCGACCTTTCCTTTTCATTTTATATTTACATAATAATGCGTGGGGCATGACGACCGCCGGCGAGGCGACCGGCGCATTACTATAATGACGCCGGTACGAAAACTTGCCTCCAACTTTTTACCTACTATACGGTCCCGTCCCGATATTCTGTTGCTGCAATGTTAAATTGTTACGAAAATGGAGCGAAATTTGTAAAAAAAAAAACGAGATCAGTGCCACGGATAAAGGTGTCGTATTTCAAATGCATCTTATCTCAAGCCTTATCGATCAGAATTGAACTCACTGCGAGATGTATTTATGATTGAGATTCGAATGGATAACTTTATCTGATCATTAGTTCACAGCGGCGAGCCCGCAACACAGCAACAACGTAGTAAAGCAACGATCAGTAGTTCAACAGAATAAATCTTTTCACGAAAAATAGATTGCTAAGTGGAATAAAATTCCATTCAATTCAATTCAATTCTCTTTTTCCAGATAATGGAGATTTCATCGAAGGTGGTATCGGTAATAAATAAAATAATTTAAAGGCAGTATAGGAGCTGGGAAATTTTATTCTTGTAGTAGATAGGAATATCATGAACGTGCTCCAGAATTTAACAAAAAATTTGTGGGCAGAAAACTTTTCGAATTAAATCGAGATTCGGTCCAATAATATTATTTAAATGACTTGAAAGTGATCGAAACCATCGCAATTTTTTATATTGTCTTCGAAAACCACAAAAAATTACATCGATGAATCCGGCATTGGATTAAGAATCTCATTTGGCACTTGACTATAACGAACGTACCTCATCTTTTAAGTGAAATGAATCTAGAAGTCAGTTGTATTTTTGTCCAAAAAATAATATATGGAATATTTATATTACTTGTGATGTAGTGTTTCGCCCTTTCTTGCAAGATTCACCATGTGGCCATTAATTTCCTTGTAGTCTTTTTTGCCTCTTACAAATTCACCACACCTTGGGAGGCAACACACGATGCTAATTTAAGGTAGTTAGAAAACATCAGCCGTTTCAATTTAGTCAGGTAAAACGCTGCAACGATGTAATACGTATATCCTTACGTTGGAATGTCTTTTGTTCAATTTATTCTGTCGGACAACAACCTTCACAAGGAATACAGCAGTGCTCTACGCAAGAAATGGGTGCAGCGGTGGCGCTGCCACAGGTACACTTTCCAGGTAAGACCCTACCACCATAAAGATATCAGTTTTATTCAAGATCACATATATCTAAGTATTGCAATGATTATTAAAAAAGGATTTGATTTGAACGCATACATGTTTGCTACACTATACCATCAAATACTTACACTACTGTTCTGTAATACTCTCCGGCCGTGTTGTAACGGAATGTGTTGTGTTCACGAGTGTGCGTGACAGACAATGCTGTCTCCGCTATAATTGTATGGAACTGCAATATGACGTTCCCCATTCACTACTTTAATATTCGGAGCGAGCGTACGCGATTAACTATGCTCTCTAAATATAGGGTGATACCACATAGGAAAGTTTTTATGTTCTTCGAGGGGTGGTGAGTTACCTACGCAACGAGTACATAGGGTGGCTATAATGAAGGTATGAGCTCAGAACTGTGACGTGTATAGAGACGATTTACGAGATGTGTGCAATAAGATATAATAATAAACAAATAACATGCCACGCTTTCTTACATTAAAGGTAATTGTTTGGTTAATCATATATTCATTACAATTATTATTGGTAATTATTGTCGCTTATAGTTCACATGGCAACAAATGCTTCATTTATTTATATTCTCATATTTTTTCTATTACTTAACAGCTAAATATTTTGGTAAAAACGCAATTAAATTATTTTTTTGTCAGAGTTTCTTTATATGTACAGGAAATTTCAAATCAGTCAGAGGTTGAAATGTGGGTAAAAATTCAGTTACAAAATTTGATTACAGTTACAAATTAACACTTTTAAAAAAAACTGTGAGAGCTGGTTAAAAGCATAATGGTTAAAATAGTTTAATATAATAAATTATTATGCCCTTAGTTCTCGGTTATGTTGATCATAACATAAAGGTAGACAAAATGATCAAATGATAAAGGATTTCCAAAAGATAATAATACAATCAATACTACCAATACGAGCACACCAATAACACCATTAAAGCAATAAACAATTAAATTGTTCATAGTTATTACAATGACATATATGTCAATACGTATCCCTATGAAAGTAAAATTATTTCTTTTCTACACAAATAAGTCATCATTGTATCATAAACTAATGACGGAATCAATCTGAAGGCTTAATATACTTTAAAAATATATAGTGAATATTGATAATTTAATATTATAAGCGAAAACTTACAATAATAAAATACACAATTCTTCTCTACATATTACCCCGCTCCCTTCGCGTTTTTTTATGCCATTTCATTATGGGGATGGATAAAATTACGGTGAAGCATTGTCAAACGATTATTTATAGAAAATTTGGCTGCTTTGTGCCCGTTCGAAAAGAGCTTTATTCAATTTTGGTGATCTTCCTAAGGGCTCCTTTTAAAATTTTGTGTTTGCCACGCGTGACCGGTGTTTAAACTTTTTTTTTAAGAAACGTTATATTTTTTTCTTAAGGCAACGAAAACCGTTACAAAAAGGGTCATTTATGTGAATGTTACTAAATTCATTCTTCAAATACAGTTTTTTTTGTCTGACTATAGTTTAATCCGCGTTAATTATTTTTATTTATCCATTATTCGAGCTCATATTGCGATTCATGTCAGGAACAAAGATAGGTTTGGCCTATGACAACTTGAAAATTTTGTTTGTTTATCTAAATTGCAAATTACCATTAATTAACTAACAAATTTTTTGATAAGGATTTTAATTGAAACTCACTTTTAAAGCATGAAAAATAGATTTCATTGATCAGTTCCAGAAATATAAAATAGCGCCATCTAGTAAAATTCGTCTGAATTATTTGGTAAGATATCTGACTACTGGGTTTGGGTTTGATGAAACAATAAAATGAGATGCCCCAACATAAAACCCCCCAAGAAAACTTCAAACATTAAATATTTTCTGATATTATTTCAGTTACATTTATAACCTACAGGTAAACCTAAATCTGATCTTAGATTACGTTTGTTTACGTGTGATACGCCGCAGCAGGGTATTTTTGCTCGGCCGGGGACTGCTCAACGCTGATTGGCTGGACGTAATGGCGGGGAGCATGCGCACTCGACGCGTGTTCGGCTAGAGCCGAATACTGGCGGGTTTACGTTAAGATACCAGGGCCACAGCGTTCTGTAGGAGTTGCTTGCTACGTGCGACGCACGCTCGATACTACACCTAAATACTATTTATACACGGTTGAAAATTAAATACTAGTTGTACAGTCATGTTAGGCCGTGTCGGCAGATAACAAGACAAGATATTTTCATTCTGAAATAGCCCCTATTTGCAAGTGGTTTAAGGCATATAATTAGTTTTGCTGGAATTTCTTGTCACATTAAGTAGTTTCCTAAATTTGACACGGCGCTAGAGAAGCTATTGGAAACGTTTAGGTTACGGGTTGACATAGCAATAAACGAAGTAAGAAAATATTGTGAGCAAATTTTTTGGCTAGATTATAAGAGTTTAAAATAGTGTGCAGTAGTTAAATTTCCTGTCAAAATTAATATCTTAAACTTTGCACTTCGAAATAGAGCAAAAAACAGTTGCTATAAAATTACAAATTACGGTTATTTAGTAAAATAATCGGGCATTTGATACGAATTATGGTGACTTTCGGTAATAAGAGCAGGAAATTCGGAGTTTTCCGCAGAATTAAGATCCTCTACGAAGATGAAAAACCCACGCACAGTGAAGACAGTTTTAGACAACCTTTTTCGGAATAATGATTAGATAAACAAAAAATTAAGTCTGCCAAGTACTTACGTAACGCCGGTATTAGGTGCTAAAATTAACTTTTACTTAAATTAAAAATGTAATTTCCCTTCGGTAGTCAGCCAGTTATTACAGTCTAGATTGAAATATTATGTTTGAATTTTTTACAAAGTCTACAATCACCACCAACTCCTTATTGTACCACTGTTGATCGCAGCTGTCATCTCATAGATTAGCGGATTTAGGACATAGTCCACCACGCTGGCCAAGTGCGGATGACGGTCTTGTAATACTTTGTACGCCTTTAAGAACATAACGGATTACTCTTTATTGGCGTTTTTCTTTAAATAAAAAGCACAGAGTTTCGATTCGTACACTGACACAGGGATTCGTACGCTGACCCACCGTAGCGGGACATGAGATTCTAAACTACTACTTATTTATAACGTTTACTTCAGAGCAGTAATAGCATAGTGGCTAAGAAGTATAGATTAATTTATCATACTTGCCAGTCAGGTTTATTTTATTGTTTAGCCAAAACTATTTAAAGCTCAAATGGACAGTGGCAAATAACATAAACTGCGATATTGTAATCTAAATGACTCGGATATTCTTTTTCGTTTTTTTTAATGGCAAAACCATAATTCGATGTTGCTTAGTTTAGTTTTTCGTTATCCGATAAAAAAAAATTTAATGACAATACTCGAAAGACTATACTCACTACTAATGCTTTTTACTTGTGATTTGAAAAAGAAATTAACATATGAATGTGTCTTTATAAACAGTTTTTTTTTATATTAACATAATAGCAAATGACGGTGCAGGCCACCTGATGTTACGTGGTCACTGCAGCCCAAGTATATCCATATCAAACCTCGAATAGGACCGAGTTTAAATCTAAATTTGTATGTAGATGCGTTGCTTTTCCCAAGGACTAAGTTGGAATACCTGCTGTCCAATGTCTTTTGCCTTACAACACAGCGTTAAAACCTCTCACACTGATGCTTTACGACAGAAATAGGTGCAGCGATGGTTCCGCAGGCGAGCTTTTGACATAGGACTCTACCACCATAAAAATACTATATTAGGAGTAAGATAAGATTCGGGTACCATAATAGCTATGGTTATGGTTAGCAACAGTTAAGATTGCATTGCATTCAGCGTATAGCGTAAGCATCTACGCTGCTAATCGAAAAACGCATCAGGGAGAAAAGTTAGATTAGTCGCAACGTTTTTTAAGTCCCACTACCGGGAATCCTATTTTCGCACAGTTTGTGAAAACCTAGGTTATTTATTAAGTGTTCATTACATGCGCTAGATACCTCTATTAAAGTAGCAGAGTGAGCACTGCAGTGTTTCGGTTTGAAGGGTGCAGTAACACAGAAGGCTCTTGACAGGAGGTATTCCAAATGTCAGTCAGGTCAGGTATTCAACTTCAGAAGCTGCGCATTCACGCACTTAGATAGATAGATAGGACTTCGAACCTATTTGAGGTCAGGTCTCCATGGGCTGTAGTGTAGTCCACGAAATTCCTATCTAAGGTCGTAGTTGGATGCCGCTCTACTCATGAGAACTAAGTTGAAATGCCTGTTGTTCCGTGTCTTCCGTCTAACCACACTCTTAAAATCGAAACACAGCAGGTCTTACACCGCTGCTTTACGACAGAAATCAGTGCTGCGGTGGTTCCGTCGCAGGCGAGCCTTCGACATAAGACTACCATTAAACCTGCTAGGAGCAGCACGCATTGCTATGTTCTGTTTTAAAGATGGTAAGGCAGGTTACAGTAAGGCAGTAGACGTTCTAACTTAGTCTTAGGAGCAGTAACTCATCTACATAGGTACTTCAGATTGGATGACTTCGATCTTATTCAAGGTTGTAGGTCGAGTGTGGACATCCATGGGCTGTAGTGACCATTTACCATTAGGTCGCTCACTTG
The DNA here is from genome assembly GCA_018250115.1 of Doberes anticus. NCBI lineage: Eukaryota > Metazoa > Arthropoda > Insecta > Lepidoptera > Hesperiidae > Doberes > Doberes anticus. The sequence goes on along the minus strand of DWKW01000250.1, from coordinate 6,135 downwards.
TTCCTTTGCTACTCCTTAAATGTAAGTATACGATATGGGACTAAATGTGAACGCATCAAAGGCACGAATTAAGTGAAATATTAAATAGCTACGAAATTTAATTTCTATTAATAACGCGTGAAACCGTGACATTAAGTTAATCTTGTAAAAACGCAATTTATTAATCTGATAATTTTTTAATTATGTTAGTATAAGACTAATTTAAATGTTTAAATGACGCTACTGTAACTTATTCAACCTTTTAACATTTGTTTGATTCATTGATAATTGAAGCAGTTTTGAGATGTTCTGACTTAACTAAGTGTAGGTGCTAACAATAATCGCAATTGCAACTCCCAACATAACATATTATTTGATAAAGAACCGATATCAATTTACATATCCATTGTACGTAATATTTTATGACATGCCAATGATCATCAAGAAACTGATCGTTGCTTTGACAACCAATGACTTATCTGTGAATATTTAAAAAATACCGGGCAAATTGAGACGTTATTAAAATGGGAGTAACAAGGATTTAAACTTGCGGAGTATTGGATGAATAGGTATGTATAATTTTTTTTTTTTAATAAAGCATCTAGTTAAACCCTGTTAAGTGAACGCCTTATGCCTGTTACAATTCATAAACTAGGCATTTATAAAGGAAAAAAAACATAGTTATCGGTTTTAGCGAAGATACAACTTCGCCATGCCCGATTTTTGTAACTCTGAAAGAAATAACACTATCGCATGATATTGCGATTATGAGAAGTGATTGACATAAGATTGACACAAATATCATTAATTATGTATATGCATGCATCTGATCTCGCAGTGGCAAAGTTTGGTAAAATAATTTACGGTACGTGAATGTTAATTGTAAAACTTTTAGTAGTAATTCGTAAAACAGAAATAACCTCACCTGTTGGATCTGCTACAATTAGTTGTGTTAGCAACTGTAAAACCACACACGTGCAAGGGAAATATAGGGATATTAGTCTTAGCAGAGATGCAAAACAACACCAAAGAAAGGACAATATTTTTACCTCTGTCATTCTCGCGTAGTAACGAGACGTGCCTAAAACATAAAAAGGACGAAGTCACAGTCACATCGACGCAAGGTTACCCCTCGCACTGGTCTCATGTGAACTTGTTTACTGTCAAAAACTAAATTTTATTCGATCTCAAGAAGGGCACCATTCATAAAGACGCATTCATTTTCTCACTGCGGCCCTCGGAATATAAGCCGGTGTAAGGGGAGCTCTGATAATAATAAGGGACGAAAACACCACTGAAAAGGAACCCAAAACCCTTGCGATAGTGGAACAGCTGCTTCCTAACAATGCTCGGATTAATAAACAAAATCTAAATTAAAAAGCCATGCGATGTATATTTTTATCTACAAAGCGTTATTCGAGCGTGCTCGGTGTAAACGATGCGACCGGTCGTTTTATTGACAAACAAGCAGTTTTATCAGGCGGACCAAATATATTAGGCGGGCGATATGTGATCTTGAACGTGAGTTTCGCAAGCGGGGAGCATCGTGGTCGCTTTCGCAAAATAATTAAAGCTCACCTTTCTAATTCTCTTCTTCATTATTCGTTCGGCGGCATACACGCTGTCGCCGAGTTCCATCTTGTGCATCCCCAGTTTGGAAGGTTATTTCCAGGAATCCAAATCCAAAAAATCACTGCAATCCAATTCGAATAATCCAGTCACTGCATCCAATTTGTGGCGCACCGCAATCCAACACAAATTTCAATCACAACAAACACCGTTCGCACTGTCAATGTTCAAAGTTGGCGCGTGAACGATCCTGAATCCGGATCACGTTGCGATACGTCCTCTCCTCGGAAGGTTGCGGCCGAACTGAAGTAGGGGGAGGATGCCCCCGCCCCGCTCGCCCCGCGGTTTCTTTCGCCAAACTCCGACAGAGCGCGCCACCGGTACAAAAACACCCGTTCGATATCTGTAAACAAGTATTATTTTCAACGTTATGTTTTGAGTGTTTCAGTCTCACGGCTCTGTTTATCACGGATTTAAATACCAAAAGAATATACATCAGATTATTGTATTTTAAGATGCCTATATAAGTATCGATACTTAGGTACATGTAATAGAAGTAGAAGTATATAATGAAAGTATATAAATAGTTTAGATAAGTTAGTTTACGGTAATAGTACAGCAGTGTGGCGTTTCGTAAGCGCATTACAACTATTGGCAACACGACAAACAATATCGTCATTGAACTTCGTGTCGGCGCGGTAGGTATATTGCGTCGGTGAATGCGTCTCGGTCTCGTTCGGCCGGCGGTTCCCCGCGGCGCGGAGAGGCACGACTGCGCGCGACGTTGCCGCTCTGCGCCAGCTGCGAGAGAAAGACCGAGCGCCTACCCTATTATTTACGCGCGACGTTGCCGCGCCGACCGGCCTACGTTGATTACGAGGGCACCGCTTTTACGTTCGATCATGCGGCATTAAAACGTTGCTATATTACGCGTTTTTGTAGCAGCGCCGTAAGTTTATACGTTAAGTTAAGGATATTTTAACTTTTCCTTATGATTATAGAGTACTATAGAGTGTATGGTACCTTTATATATCGGCAAAAACAAAAATCCTTCGGACGAACACCTGTTCTACGTCGGAAACACTGGTGACCGTCACCGGCCAGTAAGAACCGGTTTCTCGTAATTTCAGTGAAAACGTCAGCGAAAGCGTCTAGTCGAGAGAGCGCGCGTGAAGTAACTAAGGCATTTTCGGTCGTATCGAATCGGTTCGGCATTCGTGAAAGGTCGGTGTTTTGGGGTGCGCGGGGAGCGGGGCGCATGGTGCGTTCTCCGTTGTGATTGGTCGGCTGGCGCAGGCGGCGGCCGATGCGAGCGCTCGGCCAATGGGAGCGAGGCAAAGTCCGCCCCGTCCGCTGAGATCTGTCCGTGGGGTATGCGCGTCTCGTTCTGGCTAAACATCGGTCGACCTGAGCGTTGTTTTTTGTGCGAGTCACATAGAAAAATAAACGGACATTTTGGATTACACGCGCGAAGGGTCGCCGGATCCGGGCGAGGCGCATTTATTTATTCTGTCGGCGTCGCTGTAGGGAGATATGGCGCGATAATATACACAGCTTGCCGCCGGTACAAGGTTTTTGATGCCACGTTTGATTTATGAGCCAGGATTATGGGTCTCTTTATTATAAAAGTGGCGAGCGAATGGAATTGTGTTCTGCGTCACAATTGATGGTCCTTTTACATTTTTTTGTAGGTGCGCACCCACTTATAAATTACCTAAACTTAGTATTTAAAGGTTTTCCCCGCATTGTTCCAAGTTACATCTTCAAGAAATTGTTAGATTTTGTGTTGTCTGTATACTACGTAGGTACCTACTTACTACTACTTACAAACTATTTGTGTCCTACTGCCGGGCACGGGTTTTTCCATGCAACCGAGCTGCCTGAAGCGCACAATACCACGTTGCTCTAGTGCGAATAAGTCGATATTACTTTTGGTCATAGGAGAAAATATGATATTAAAATATACGGTAGTAGGTAGATAATAAAACAGTGCCATTATATCGCGATCGAAACAGATAATCGACTCGAATCGAAATACGACTGCATTTCGACTAGGTAGGTAACCTACCTACGGTAGTAGGTAGAAATCAAACTAGTTGTAAGTACCTATGTAGGTACCTAGTACCTACGTATGTTCAAGCTAGTATCTAATCCGGGCGAATTTACCTAGAATGTAAACACCTCTTGCTATAGGTAAGTATCAATACAGAAGCTGAGGCGGCTACAATGGTAATAGGTCACAAATAAGTCAGCTGTGCCATTTAAGTAGATGAGAAATGAATATTTGCTAAAACTAGTAGGAAATTTTCAAACAGAAGGGCTGAAAGCTGATTTCACATGGTGCGTCTTACAGCGATCTCAACATATTAGAAAAGGGCGTTGGTCTCAACGGCGCAGACGCAATGGTATTCGAATCCTGTTTCAAGTCAATAGACAGAACATTTAAAATAAGAATAGGTACCTAAGAAGTTTTTATTTACTAAAACCTCTAAAGACTTATCTAAATAAATCACTGTCGAATTTCTGCAAGATATGTTCTGGCTATGCGTGGTATTACGAGTGCCTACTGGTATTGGTAGCGAGTTGTGGTGTTTCGGTTTTAAGGCTGTCATCAGGCAGTATACAGCGGACGGGAGACGTTCCAACTTAGTCCTCAGCGGTAGAAACGCAACAACGTACTAGCTCAGATAAGACATTGGTCCTGTTTGAGGTTGAATGTAGACGTTCTTGGGTTGCAGTAACTACTTAAAATCAGGCGGCCTGAATGCCCGTTTACCATTACGTAAATATGACTATATAAATAAGATCTCAGTAACATTAGCACTAACGCTTCGTGAAAAGGGTGTTGTTCTCAACTGCGCAGACACAATCGTGCGAAGGTTCTGCCTGAAGCCAATAGATTAGAACATATGCGAAAACCTTTGGATGCATGCCTAAATAAATTGCTATTAGCATACCTGAAAGACGTGTTCTGACGGTGGGTGTATTGCGATCTCAACATCATTACTAATGCTTCGAGAAAAGAGCATTGATCTCAACGGCGCAGACACAATGGTATGCAAGATCTGCTTCAAGCCAACAGATCAGAATACATACTAAAACCTGTAGATATCTACGGAAACAAATCGCCATCAGCATACCTGAAAGACGTATTCTGACGGTGCGTAGTATTGCGATTTCAATATCATTACCTACTAATGCTTCGAGAGAAGGCCGTTGATCTAGACGGCGCAAACGCAGTGTTGTTCAAGTTCATCCTAAAGTAAGGACTAGAAGATTTACTTAAACCTCTAGATATCTACGAAAACAAATCGCCATCAGCATATCTGAAAGATTTGTTGACTGTGCGTGGTATTGCGATTACAACATCACTACTAATGCTTCGAGAAGAGGGCATTGATCTCAACGGCGCAGACGCAATGGTGTGCAAGTTCTGCCTCAAACCAACAGATTAGAACACATACTAAATCCTCTAGATACCCACCTAAACAAACATAGCTTAGCATACCTGAAAGACGTGTTCTAACTGTGCGCGGTAGGTATTGCGATCTCAACATCAGTACTAATGCTTGTAGAAGAGCGCGTTGATTTCAACGGCGCAGACGCAATGGTGTGCAAGTTCTGCCTCAAGCCGACCAGAATACATTCTAAAACCTCTGGATATCTACGTAAACAATTCGTCATCAGCATACCTGAAAGACGTGTTCTGACGGTGCGTGATATTGCGATCTCAATATCATTACTATTGCTTCGATAACAGATCGCAACGGCGCAAACGCATTGGTGTCCAAGTTCTGCCTCAAGCCAACAGATTAGAACAAAGACTCAAACTTTTACGTAAGTAACGTAATCATATCGCTAACAGTATAAGTAAAATACACGACTGGTTCAGGTCATATCTGCATAACCGTTCACAAATTGTAGAACTAGAATTTTTTGACTTCGAAACAGGAAATATCAAATTAATCCAATCAAAAACAATCACAACACAAAATTCAATCCCGCAAGGTAGTGTGCTAGGATGTATTTTGTTCTTGATATATATAAACGACCTCCCTAAATTATTGAATGATTTCTGTGTTTTATTCGCTGACGACATCTCAATCTTGACATCATGTAAAAATATTGACAACTTGAATAATAAGCTTAATGACATTTTTGACAAAATAACTGACTGGATGACTGACAATAATCTTGACATAAATTATAATAAAACTAAGTTAATGCAATTTAGACCATATCAAAAAACCCCACTTGACATAAATTTTGTGTATAATAATTCTAAAATAGAATGTGTAGACGCATTCACATTATTAGGATTAGAAATTGACAGCAATATTAAATGGAAAAGCCACGTACAAAAAATTAGACACAAGCTGTCATCATTTACATATGGCCTAAAAGAACTTAGAAAAGTCACAGACCAGAAAACAGCTCTATCTGCATATTATGCCTATGCCTATTCGTGGATAAGATATGGGATTTTACTTTGGGGCAACAGTACAGATGCACACTACATTTTTACATTGCAAAAAAAATGCACTCGTATAATAGAAAATATAAAGGTTATGGACTCCTGCAAACCTC
>DWKW01000249.1:0-19073 GCA_018250115.1 Doberes anticus | reverse complement strand
AATTGGCATGCCTCCATGTACAATAAATTCATATAAGTTTAGTTACAACGCGGACGAAGTCGCTGGCGTCATCTAGTGTTTCTATAAATGAAATGTACGAAATAAGGACTAACAAACAATTGTAAGTTTGAAGTGAAATATTCAAAGACATTTTATTAATCTTGTGTCCACTAACTTGTTCTCCCTCTTATTGATCGTTCAACACAATTGAATATTTTTACATGCTTAATAAAATTGTATATGTTTACAGCGAAGCATATTTAGCTTCGGAAAATGCCGGCGGTGCCGATACCCCAACGAACGCGCCGGCTGCACCTGAACCCACCATTCCAGACGAGTTGATCTGCAGTCTCTGTCGTGATCTCCTCACAGACGCCGTAATGATACCATGTTGCGGAAACTCTTTCTGTGATGAATGTCAGTATTTTATATTTTATACTACTACTTTAACCATTTTGTTTATTACGTTAATACTTATCGATATTGGAATCTTATTGTTTTTTAAATATTTTCAGGTATTAGAGGTGCTTTACTGGAGTCTGAAGACCACGAATGCCCAGATTGTCGTGAGAAAGAAATAGCTCCAACGACATTAATACCTAATAGGTAGGTAACCCTAAATTTACAGTAATGTGATAATGATGGTGGTGGAGCTTCATTTGACGGCTCGTCTGCAGCGGTGACACCACCGTAACTTTTTGCTGCAATGCAGCAGCGTTTTGCATTGTTGTTTCAGTATGAGGGGTATAGTTAGACAGAATATCCTGATCAGCAAGCATTCAAACTTAGTCCTCACTAGTACCAATGCATTCGCATATATGATTCAAAATTTTGATAAATCTAACAGTAACAATATATTTTTCTGTTTTAGATTTTTGAGAAATTCTGTGTCTGCATTTCGTAATCAGACGGGCTACAGCCGACGGCAGCCGCATCGACCGTCCGCAGCGCCTCCGGCTCAAGCGCATCCACAGGTGATCGGTCAGTATACTGTCTGTCTGTTATCGATGCTGGCTGTTTACGTATTTGTCAAATTGTTCAATGGATTTAAATGGGATTTCCACAATTTGAGATATGAAAATTAAATTAGTATGTTTGATATGTAAAGCAAAGTATGGCTAAAATACTAACGAAAGGTATAGATGGGTGATCCTCTGTAGTGAGCACCGTTATACAATTGAAATAGATTTTTGTCAAATTATATACTATAAAAAAAAATTAAAAAAAAATATTTCATACCTGTATTTAGTACAAAAAGCATTATGTCCGCGTGTAGCGTTGACTTTCTCATGCATTATAATAAATGAATGACTTGTCTTTGAAGCTAACACTTAGGGAACGTAAGTTTGTTTTAATACGTACAACACGTTGTTCCATAAAGTAGTGAAAAAGCCCGAACAATGCGTGAAGTAAAATATGTTGATATAAAGGTATAAATATATTAAACATTTTTTTCCTTTAGGAGATTATCGAAAAAAAATATTAGAAATTAAGCGAATAGCACTCTTCTGCAGAATAAATATTGAATAGATATAAAGCCCATTTCCTAATAGTTAAACGCCGTTATACTTAAAATACTACTAATTGTATCACCATCACTGAGGGAGCGTGTTTTCTTAAGGCCTCGGAAGTAAGTGTATGTGCCAATTGAGAGATGTGGGACAGTGGGATCCTCATTATAAATGAGTGAAATCTGTGGTGATTCCAATAAAAGCTGATGGCTCTATGCTAAGCTAATGGAGAGCAATTAAACGATTTAATTGTGGTTTTTAAATATACTTTCCTAACCGGTGATGAAAACTCAATTCGAAAGTGAATTGTATTTTGTAATCGATTAAAAAAATATATTGCTAACGTAATGAATGTAAATGACATTCGTTAATCGTCTGTCAACATTCGTCACATCTTACCTTCAATTTGTTGATTAACCTCAAATATATAATTTGACAATATTAGGATCGACGTTTCACTAATTAATCGTGATTTTTCTCGCCGAATTATATTATATACTGGTGTCTCGCACTCTTTCGCCACCTTCACTACGATAGTATTTTAGGATTACTGGGTGGTCAGATGACGTTAATACTCTTAGATGTTGTGAATGATTTCAGATCGATAAAGGCCCAAGTTACCTTAAAGTGCTGCTATTATGGTCTTGAAAAAAAAAATTGTTTTCTCTCGTCGATAGGTCGATTAGCAAAATATAGGTTTTTGTTAAATCATCGATCATCTCTTCTTTTCTTTTCTCTCTCTCGTTCTCTCGTCGAACTTTGTCATTTGTTGGTATTAATTGTGTGCCATTATTTAATTGTGTAATACTATTTTAACTAACTAACGTGGCTCGCAAACCGTCTGCATTTATTGTAACTGGTACTGACCGATCGTCTCATTGGTGTGATAAATGTAAAGCCTACATCTCTGTATTATATACGTACGTATCCTGATTAGGATATTATTACTCGTGCAGATCCACCCTTGGTAGTACCGCCTGGCATGCAGCCTATCAACGGACCGATGCAGCAGGGTGCGCCTAACGGTTAGTATGGGTTGCGGTCAAATTAAATTAACCTAATCAAACTCACTCGTGTTTTAAGCGGTGAGGCTCTCGGTGCATGTCGAAGATAAGGTGAAAAGGTGTAAGATAGTAGGATGAGTAGTGTAAGTGAGAAACTTTCCACCGTAAGGGTCGAGTAGTCGCGCGCTCGTGGGGCGCGGGCGTCGACGGCGGTAGCGAGAGAAAGTAACGGAGGGAATATGGGTGTGGATATAGATAAGGCGGTAGCGGCGGAGGGCGGGGCGGCCCGCGGCGCTGACGAGTCTGACGGGTCGGCAGACGACAACGTGACGGTGACGGTGCCCCCGGCGCACGCGCACCGCGGCCCTCACGCCCGCCGCGACCGCCGCGAGCGTCGCGACCCCCGTGACCGCCGCGACCCGCGCGATCCCCGCGACCCTCGCGACCCGCGCGACCCCCGTGACCGCGACCGCCGACACCCGAACATGCACCGAACGCCGCACTACGGTATTCACTACGTTAATGCCTATGCATGTGCATGCTTTATTAACATTTTTTCGGTGTTCTTTTTGTTGTAGGACGATTTTCGGTTTCGTTTATTTCGCTGTATGGTCTTTGTCAGTTGCTAGATATCTTTGTAGTTGCGGCTAGATGTTGTCCTCATTACTGATGGTGCTAGATAAGGTTGTCATTCTTTTGTTTATTTCATTTGCTGTATGCGCAGTGCCCGTCTTTCCGAAATTTCAGTATACGTTGTCTTGTAAAAAAAAATCTCTTTTTATTTTGTATATTCATGTTAACGATGTACCTACCGATTGCCTGAATCGAGAAACTTAATTGGAAACCTAATCTAAATTGTTCATGTATGTATGGAAAGTATATAGGGTGTACTGTACGTCTGTCTATATGTCATACGTGTAGGGTCGTCCTTACTGTAAAATAATCTAATGAAATGAAGCAGTAAAAAAGTAAGTGCGAAATTATAAGTGGTCTGTTATAACCTTTGGCTACTGAACCCTAAAAAATAATCGTTCAAAGTATCTGAGTTGATTAGAATCTATTTATTAGGCGCAGAAGTATCGAGATGGGCGTGTTTAAGTACAATGAGACCAACTAGTTCGGATTTAAGGTACTCCTATTGAAAAAAGATCGTAACTAGCTATTAGTTTGGAGTTTGTCAAAAATGTGGCAGTGGTTTAATTAAGGTTAACACGGAAAGAAGACAGTATGAACACTATCCTCCCAAAAATATAACTAAACTGCACCAAGAAAACAGTCAAACATGGAGTAGGAAATATGAAAGTGTGGTCCTGTTTCCTGGACATGATATTGGACATGTTACAAAAATAGATGGCAACGTAGATGGAGCAATGATAAAAGAAATCGCTCTGCTTCCATAAAGAGTTCGCCGCAGAACCATCGGTCGTGCAAAATTGTAAACTACTGGACATAAAAAATAATTATAATTAATTATTAGGTGTCTGTCGGGATCTAAACCCAGACCCCTCAGAACCCATCGAGACGGGAGGTCGAGGTTCTTTATCGCTAGGCCATAACTGTGGAAAATCTGTATTGCATAAGTGTGTACTGTAGGTAAGACCTACCAACTTATTTACCTACTGTAGGGTATCGCTGTCTCCAGCATCGCATGTAGTAACGGGCGGCCGGTGTAACGGTTTTATGGTGGTAGAGTATTATGTCGAAGGCTTGCCTGCGACAGAAGACACTGGACAGGAGGCATTCCAACTTAGCCCTGAAGAGTAGCAACGCATCCACATGCAACCTCAGATAGGGGTTCCGTTCTAGTTGAGGTTTGATGTGGATGTCCATGGGCTGCAGTGACCATTTAACATCAAGTGGCCTGCGTGTTCCATTGCTATTCCGTACGAACAAAAAAAAACGCAACGGGGATACGTTGTACAAAAAAAACTTGTAACGGTGTAAAGACAGTTTTGATAGATAGCGACCTGCGCTACTTCCGTTCCTGGAAGTGGGTAACACTATGAAAAATTATCCATTAGTAGTTAACGTGATACTAATATAAATACTGAATTGTATGAATGTAATAAGAAGTTACGTTTGATTATGTAGTGTAGTAATATTGTAGATTTAGATACGAAGATAAGAAAATGCTTAGAAATGCTTGAGAATCTATACTTGATAATCCATTTTATCATAATTTATGTAACATAGGTTCTAGTTTTTTGATTGCATTGTTAAGGAGTTTTATTACAATTTACCACCCATTACACTGAAATCAAATCAGCAGATGGCCTCTAGAGTTTTTCGAAACATAATAATTGTGAATCAAATTTTTCAGAATAGCTAAGAACGCTAAGAACAATGTTTGTTTAATGTAATAACAATATACACAAGTAAAGAAATTTATTGATGTTTTTATTGCATAATTTTTTTATTTAATTTCACAATGTCATAGGTAAATTTTGTTTTTGAATTGTTTAGAAATCTAACATTTTTATAACAGTTATTATTATATTATTATAAAAATAAGAAATGTCTTTGACTTTAAGCTTTTATTAATTTTAATGCAATACTTTTGCAGTATATTGTGTACATTCATATACATATGTATAACCACCAAGCAGCACTTCTTCAGATTTGAATTCTTCGGATTTCTTCTTCTCTGTTGCCCAGGGATAGTATAATTTTTTGAACCGGTTCAATAGTTCCAGATATTACAGGGGTAATTGTTGATTGTTTAGGGAAACATGTACATGTATGGTATGGTATGTTTGTATGGTACAAACAAATTTTACCTCTTGTTGATGTTGAAATAAAATATTCTCCTAAGAAAACCGAATAATCGTAAAAACCGTATTTATAACGACGGTCGTATAAATTAAGCTTTAATTTAATATAATGCACACTGCTCGCACAAATCACTTTTGAAATTTATTATCTGCCATCATTAGGTTATTTTATTCTTTGTTTTTTTATTATATATTAAGTATAACATAGTTCATGTTCTTTAGAAGTTTCGCTTATTACAGTCACGCAATTTTTTTTTGCCTGTACAGTAGAGTATTTGACTATTAATCAGAATACATTATTGTTACGTTTGAGACTTTCAAAATAATATTTGTCAGTATTATTTCTGTGCTTTATTACGAACCAATGATCTTTTGTTTGAAGTCATTTAGAAACTAAAATACCACACGAAGGTAATCCTATAAAGTAAAGTAAGTAATAATATAAGTGTTATCCTACAAACGTGGTTTTTTAGCAGCAACAAACGACTATGTTTATATGCAGTCAAATGTCCTATATCCACTTAACTAGATTTCTATTCGTTTTCTAAATGCTTACTTCGATTAGTTAGATTTTAAATATTTATGATTTTTTATAATTGTGTATTATTTCTTTAGGACCACCACCTGTTATTAAACCACCCGATATGGAGATGCCGCCAAATCCTCCAATGAACGTAAGTTTCCTCTAATAAATAAACCTACTTCTACTACAAACTACTTAATGATTAGATTGATGATTACAATGATTACATTGTAAATAAGAGATTTTTTTTAAGTATGAGTTTTCATAATAATATTTAAGTGATTTTTAGACTTTTTTACTATTGTAGATGCCCCGAAGGGATGAGCAAAGAGCTAGTACACCAACGATTGATGAGCGCAGAGACCCTATGTCACATGTAAGTTACAGCTTTAAGTGCATATAAGTAATATTATTATAGTACTTCTGCTAATAAATTGACAACACATATTGTGTTAGTATTACTTTACATCAATATATTCCATGAACTATTTCTGCGTAAAGTTTTTATTATATAAATTTAAACATGGCATGAAACCGGCCAGGAGTTTTTAGAAAGATAGTTTCAAAAAGAGTCACTTCTACTGATGTCTAACACTCTCCCATTATAGAATTAGTAAAAATATTAAATGTATAAACTTCTTATATCTAATAATTTGCGATGCGCCGTAATTCGAAAGATTATTATTTCTTTACTTAAACTTAATTGTATACCTCTTATCTATTATTATCTAGGAATCACAAAGGACGAATAATGCCTAGTGATATTTTCCACCAGTCAACTCTTATAGCTGGTTTACAAGAATTAAATACTAGCAAAAACATTTTTTGTTGATTGTAAGAATTCATGCGTATTCACGATTTCATACAAATAATTAAGTGAAATAATTAAGTTACTCTTTAAATATTTAATAACTGTCTTTATTATACTAGTCATTATTGTCATATTTCCCTTAAAATTTATTTTTTTATGAAAAGTTTAAATATGTTTTTTTGTTATTATAGGGAATGTACAATCGTGGTCCACCGCCATTTTTACCACGAGTACCACCGCCAGGCCCACGTTTTGACAAGTAAGTCATTAAATTCTATAGATTTTAGTTTAACCGTTTTACTGTACCCTAAATTAATAAAATTAATTTTCAATTATTCAGCCCAACTTTCGGAAGACACGGGCCTCCTATTCGTCCCCAAGGTGGTCCGCCATTTCCTGGTCGGTACATGCCGCCCGAGCCATATCAGCCTCCACCACCCGGGATTAAGGACTCTCCATCTAACGGGTAAATATTTTTCCATTTTGTACTTAAAGCCACTTCCTTGCAATAAAGCGTTATCCCGAGTTTTTCATCGTGGGTTACTCGTTCTATCTTTTGTCAATGTCGGTACCTCAACTTTCGATTTCGCAAGGAGCTGTCGATCAATCGGTTCGGCATGCAACTTAATAGATGGTGTCTAGCGGGCGTTCCACTAGGTCGTCTCGAATAATAGCGTGGTATATGGTGTCATAGGGTGGGAGAGGACCCATTGGAGGCGTTCAACCGGATGATTCGTGAAAAGGAGATGCGTGCCAAGCGACGTGAGGAAGAGCGGCGGCGTCCACACACAGGTTCGCGCAGCCCCTCGCGCTCGCGAACGCCGCGCTCGCCGCGCAGCCAGCGCTCGCACCGGTCGCCGCGCTCTCCGCGTTCGCCGCGCTCGCCGCGGTCGCCGCGCGCGCGCCCTCGCAGCCGCGGCTCCAGCCGAATCCGATACTCTAGGTTCGTTTCGGACTTCCCACTGCTTTTCATTAACTAAGATTGGGACGCACTCTCCGCCTGTATATACATAATAATATATTACTTACAAATTAACATTGGAGTATTACTAAACTACTTTAATTATATATATACATACACTCATCGTTTCATAATTATTCACACATGCACTTACATGACACAAGTGAAATTTTATTCAAGGTGGATACCTTCATACGACAATAAATGAAAACACAAGTCCTACTCCTTCCTTGGAACATGTTTCAATAATAAAAAAATACTTACATCGAATTTGAATTTTTTTTTTGTAAGATGATTACGTTCATGTGGTTAAATTTATTGTTGTATTATAGTATCCACCCTGTATAAGTTTACTAGACTTGCAAAGAACACTATATACGGGCATACACCGAATACCGAATATTCTACGGACTTCTTGGCCGATTAGCCGAACATTCGACAAAAGTCTTTGAAAAAAAAGGTTGACGTGCTTGTTTCTCGTCCGAACTTTCAAGTTTAAAGTAGAGTATGGCTTAGAGAACTGTAAATTAAAGCAGCGACGACAGCGCGTATTTGTGCCCTATTCAAGAGGATGTAAAAACATTATCTCTCGTCAAAGTACTAACTCATTTTTATCCATAAAACTTAAAAAAGGTGGTTGCAGTAAAAAGTACAGATACGGGGACATCGCAGAAAAAAATAATAGGTGCAACTGAAATTGACCTTAATTAAATATTAAGAATGTGCACTGTGGCAAATAATCAAGCTTGTAACAGAATACTTGTCCGCTCAATATTATTCAGAGCATCGGAACTGCCTGAAAACATACAACGAAAACTGAAAACATACAAATTTTTAAATTTTCTTTGACACTATGAAACTTGCAGGACTATTTATAAATTAAAATTAAAGTAGTTTATTATTATATAAATCAATCTCTTTCATTTACTAATTATCTGACTACAATTAAAAATCAAAAGTATTCGGTATTTGCCCAAATGGTGCCTAGATATTCGGTATTCGGTCGGTATACTAACTAGTAGCCGAATATTCGTTGTAATCCTAAATTTACACAATTATAACTTAGCTTTAGTTTATCAATAGTTCTTTTATTGTTCAAACTTGTATTTTTTTTTTGTTTAAATCATTATTACAATATTTTTCAATCGCAAGAGTTCGTTCCGCTCGCAGTTGAGTTCAGAGATAATTCGTTCTGTAGCGTGCTAGCTAATTCTCATAATGATTGATTCGATCTCGGCTTTCGTCAGTTGCATGTGACACTAGTATTATTCTTCACATTTTAATTCTCGCCATATTCTCATTTATTTAAGTATATTTACTAATCGATGTAAATTAAATGTCCATTGGTCTGTCAAATGTCATCAATTTAACTAAATGTAATTTGTTTTCTCTTCTGAATGCGTTCTGAATGTCGTCATAGAATATTTGGTGGTGGTTTTGGCTATTGGTGGCTATCGGTGAAAGTTCCCTCAGGTTGTTAAAGGTGGCGAAGCTTTGTCTGTAGTATTTTATTCTGGAATTCTAAGACATGTCCTACGTACTTTCTACAATTTTAATTCATTTAGGTAAAAAGTCGTCTATGTAATTTGTAATCAAACCAAACCTCTACATTTAATTAATAATTTGATTACAGCGGACAATTGTCTCGAAAAAAATAACCGTTCTTGCGTGTTTCTATTGGAATGTTAAAAAAAAATTATATGCATAAAAGTGATTTTTTGAGTTTAACAAAAGTGATGATGGCGAACGGAATATAAATTTTTGGTAAACTTCAATATGAAATACTTCCTGAAAGAACCATAGATTTAGATTATACTGACGTACAGATTGCCAATGCACAAGAGAAAGCATAGAAGAGAGTATGATAGAAGACGGGAAATGGTACCCCGATGCTATCGTACCTATTTATATTTAATAAACATAAGTACGCTTGGGTTTAAAATATTATTTTCAGTTTAAGTAGTTGTGCCAAATTATGGTCAGGTTTGAGATTTAAATCATCTAACAAAGTACTGACATAATTATATTTTACTGTAGAGCACAATTGAAATAATTTTGCTTCGTAAATACACTCGCATAATACAAATAAACAAAATAGCAAAAAGCCAACTTCTCAAAATGCCAACTTAGTATGACAAAATAACGGAATGCTTAAATAAAATATTTATTAGTAATTTTGAAAGACCGAATCAACTATTTATTATGCATCTGTTTTTTCTTATATCAATAAAGGAAGAAAATGTTCCACAAACAATTGTGTAAAGCAAACCGTAGTGAAAGTAGCAAAATAGGTGATATCTGTATCTGAATGTTGGTTAACCTTTATGACTGCAAGCAGATAAAAAAAAATGCTTCATACATATTTCGAAAATCAATTTAATTATTCGTCTTATGACGTCTTTCTACATGTATTCGTAAGCTAGCATTAATTTTAGTTTGACGAACTTGTTATTTTGATAACTTTGACCACGTAGATACATAAGTTTTAACTACACTAATTTTATACCTTAGCTGAGGTAATTTATGAGCTAGCACTTGTTCCACATGTTTGAAAACTCTTGTCAGCTAAGACAAAAGTTCCAGGTTTAAAAAAAATAAAATTTTCTATACATAACTTAATGTACATTATCTATATTCAACATCACTTGTTCTACCACCAAAGCCAGGTGAAATAAAATTTATCAAACCATTAAGTGTGCAGGACACTAAATATTTAATAGTTACACCTTTTTTATAGTCCGACCAACTTAATTGTGTCTGATTGCAATGGGTCAAATATTCAGTGTAGAATGTTTATTTAATTTCACAAGGAATGGACCTAAGACACTGGCTATTTTAGGTATTATTTTTACAAATAATTTACTACCATTATGATAGTGATATACCAAAATTATCTTCTAATTCAGAAAAGGTACTGTTTAATTTGTTTTTTTTTCAAGCGAAGTAAGATATGTATACCAATAGATGGTATAGTTGTATTAGCTAGACAATAAAATAACAATCTTTAGGAATTCCTACATACATCAATGGCTTTCTGTTAATTTCACGCAAAGTATTCTTTAAACACTGCTTTTTCTATAGCTACATTTTTCTTTTCTATATCTACCACTTTTTAATAGATGTGTTAGTACAGTGCGGCACTACGCACCATTTATAAGTGATTTTGTAACGTAAATTAGCAACTATCTATCACTCAACGTATTACGATTAGACAGCTAAAAGTTTGTTTACAAGCAGGTGACGTCATGACATAAAGCGACTTACATGTATGGCGGCGTCTTTAGCGTTTTGGCGGTTTTTCATTTATTTAAACTTTGATGTTTATTTTCTTCAAAAATAGGAAAATAAAATTATTAATTTTTTTTTTAAGTTTCGTGTTTACTCTGCTGTAATATTTTTAGTTTCAGTAAAAAATGTTAATGCGTTTACAATCTCTTTAATTTTAGAAATTATACTTATGTTATATTATTCGTATATTTATTTAAATTGCATCTTGTATAATACATTATAATAATTAGAAATTTAACGCGATTCAAGCTTAAATAAAATGTACGGGCGGTATTGTATTGATGTCATACCTCGCAACGCACTCAATGATATATTTCTTTGCCACACTCCCGCTGTATTAATTCGTTGAACGAAAATTTCTGTATATACATATGTATATATACTGTATATACATAAAACCTTAAACAAAAACTTTTACATTCGGCATTATTATAATCCCATCTTTCTAGCAATTTCAAGGTAATGCGGTACCCAAAGCAACGATTAGTATTTCTGCCGTACTGTTTGTTTACATAAATAATATCCAATTGTTTTAAAGTGCTGTTACTTATTATGTGGAAACCGTTGAGCAAATGCGTTTCTTACCTTTTTCTAGTCTTTCTAAATTGTGGAGCTTATAAGGGCCTTCAAAAAGTTCGCGACGCAGAAACATAAATGTACATTAGAGTTGGCCAAAAAAATGTTTTTTTTTTTCGAGTCTCATACAAAAATATGTAAGTTTACAATGTTTTAAGAGTCCCCAAACGGCAGGACAAAAAAATTTTTTTAAGGGTCACTACAAATTTTTTAAAATTTCAAAAATCGTCGTTTTTTTGGAATTGTTTCTTATTATTTAATTTTTTTCTACAAGAAAAATGATAATCCTGAAATTTATATATTTAAAGGTCGCTTCAAATTTTTCAAGATAAGTAAACAAAAAATTATTTAAAAGTTTAAGACATTTTACGATATAATAAATCACTATGAAAAAAAAAGAGTTGCGTTTCTTGTTACCTGCTTATTTAATTATCTACGTATAACATCACACGCAATTCTATCACTGATTTCGATACTACCTAAAGTGCATGCCAATGACTGGATTTGACTAACTGCATAAATACTAAATCTATTTTCGGGATGGTGGAACTTTTGAATTTAAAAAATGATGTTTTGATTAAAATCACGAGTCAATTCTGAAAATGTATATTTCTTAAATTTCGGAACACGATACCGGTCACAATTTTCAAAGGTTGCCCATAAAATAAGGCATAATAATCAATTATCCTAAAATATTAGCACTATTTGGAAATTGACCTATTTTAAATTCAAATATGACTTTTAGTTTCAAAATTGCAGTGACACAAAGTTTTTGAAAGAATAGTAATAATTTAATTTGTGACATTCAATTTTCGTAATCAAAATAAAAAAAGTCAAATGGTATGCCGTTTCTTCGTAATCTTCGTTATGACCCGGAGCAATAGTTTCAATTTTTAGGTGTTATTGACTTAAATACCTTGAAACTATTTGTCTATCTAAAGAAACTTTGCTGGAATTTTTTTGTGCTAACTTTATGCCTAATGGCGACATAATGCATAATAAAACGATCCCAATAAGATTACGCTAAAGACTTATCGTATTTCCAGGTCGCGTTCTATGTCACGTGGGCGCATTCGACGGTCGCCGTGGTCTCAGCGACGTCGACGCACTCGCGATAGGACGCTGTCTTTGACAAGGTTTATACATGTCATGAACTACCTTGCCCTACTAAAACATGAATGTGAAAGGGCCCAAGTTTGGTACAAACGACACCCGAGGTTATATATGGCTAATTCCATAGTAGTTCCTTAAATTATGACTAGGAATTCAGGCTTGCTACTTCTTCTACGTGAATTTGGACCTAATATTTTTTGTTAGTATGTACAACGTTCTTGGGCAGGGCCATTTATTGATAAGGACAGATCTAATTGTTATATCACAACATTAATGTTGAACTATTATTCCACGCGAATGCCTTGACGGGATAAAAGTCCTTTGCTGTGTCAATCCAGGACATGGTCAGTATGTGCCAGGGTCATCCACGTGAGAAACGAATCATCCAAACTTTATACACAAACTTTCTTCTGAGATACAAAATTTTGTAACAATGCGCAGATTTTTACTTTTTTTCACCATTGACTGTTCTGTTTTCAAGATTTCAAAACAATTTTTTTCGTCTTTATGTCTTACCACCCGCGGGTTTCCTTGCAAATAGATTGTACGTAGGTTGAGGTTTCACATAAGACTACTTATGTCTTTTTTTTTAATTAGCGTGTTTTTTTCTTTCATATAGTAACACAGCCGTTGCCTGCTCATTTTGCTGAGCCTTTTGCATCATGAGTCTATTAGTTTAACATGTATTTATGTCTTAGCTGATTAATTTTGATTTAAAACCCTGATTGGGAAAGTTTCCATATACATATAATCTAATAGGTACATATATCGAATATTTATCCATCGATAAAAGCCATTATTGATGACTTAAAATGCTCAAAAAACGAGGAAAGCTGTTGTGATGCATTGCTAGGATTCAAGCATTCCTAGATAGACCGTGTTCGCCTTGGGAATAGGTCTGCAGCGAAACTGAATGGGAATTTCACAAAGTATTATACGCGTGCAGATCGCCTTCTCCCCGGCGGCGGCACCGCTCGCCGCTGCGCTATCGCTCGCCGCTACGGTCGCCGCCGCGCTCGCCGCGCACGCCACCGCGTTCGCCAGTCCGCTCTCCGCCGCGACCCATGGGCGCGCTGTCGCCGCTGCGCTCGCCGCTCCGTCCGGTCATGCGCTCGCCGCCGCAGCGACCGCTGTCGCCGCACGCCGCCAGGTGATACATTTCGCAATATCGTCCTACCCTCATTATCAACAACGCATAACTTGTATACCCGGACGATCTAAGGATCGGCGTAAATTGACCGTACTGTAAGGAAATAAGTGATGTACAAAATTAGTTAGGTAGATTCTAGGTAGATTTAAGTACTTAAAATAACTTTGTCTGCACATAAATATACTGGACAACTTATTATAACGATTCTAAATTTGAAATGAAAAAAATGTTTTAAGCAGTCCTGAAGAAATTGGTCACCTTCATTGTTAAAAATGGGTTTTGATGCACCTACAAGAAATATAATTTAGGATGTTCGCTAAAATAAGTATTCATCGTTATCGCATATCATATACAACATGTTACTTCCGGGACAGGGTTTCCAGAAAATTTCAGTCAAGAAAAGACTACAACTCTTGAGATCAGGTTTATGATTTGTTCAATCGTTAAGGTACTCTCGTGAGACTTGCCTTGCTGGTTACTTCTTAAGACGTGTTTCGGTTGCGCGCAAGAGAGCAAATAATCTCCCTTCCCTACCTTCCCTATTTTTAGTATGGTAACTATCGTTGTTCTTCTGGTCCATGTAAGATTTTTTGTCGCTTTTGCTGCTCCGTTGAGCGTGGTGTGTAGGCCCTGGGGCCAGGGAGAACCGGTGTAAAGGCTAACCGCCGACCACCCGCGGGTAAGTTGGGGACCCGAACCCAGGTAAAACCACCAAGATCAGTCCGGGACAATGTTCTGCCAACCGGCGTCCCGTTGCATGGCTTCCGTACTGAAGTATGAAATCACGGGGAGGATCGGGGGCACGAGAAGAGAAAAGGTTTACCCTTCTACACTTGTTATGGACGTGTGCAACATCAGGGGAATACATTCCAACTTGAATGCCGTCCACCACCACCTCAAGACAGTTAAGCAGGCTTTGTTAGACGGAGACGCAAATATCACATACCTAAGCTATGAAGAACGTCATTTTCAAACAAAAAACTGTCTAAACGAGTTCTACACTCCCTTGACGTCGAGAAGTCGAGCGGGCCGATCGAAGGCATCCCCGCAATCGTATTACAGACTTGCGGTCCTGAGTTGCCTCCAGTTTTAACGCGCTTATTCTTGCTTTCCTACACCATAAGTTAAGCATTAGGAGCAACAGAGAGGCATAAGCTGTAAGCCTAGATATAGCTAAGGCTTTTGACCGCGTCTGCCATAGGACCTTCCTCGCGAAATATCCATCTGATGATCTTCCTGGGACGTGCTGCAATTGGGTAGCTAACATTCTCGTTTGGTGCCATATTAAGGTCCTCCTACCTCCTACGCTGTTTATTCTGCATATCAACGACATGTTGCGGCAAACACGCATCATTTATTTATTTGCTATGTGATGTGGATAACATGACGCTTTGAAGCGAGTCTCGAGATGGAATCGACTCAATTTCCTCCAGTTCAACCCCACCCCCAAAGGTAAAGTGTTGGGATCCTGGAAGTTGACATTATGAGTTCGAGCGGTACCGGAGTCATTTGGAGAATAAAGTCAATGTGGTATCCAAGAAGTTAGGTTTCCTAGGTGAACAGAAGCGAAGCGGTACTTCACTGTAGAGTAGCTTCTTCTGCTTTACAAAGCACAACTAAGGCCTCATATGGTTTACTGCTGTCACCTCTGGGCAGAGGCTCCATCATACCAGTTTAACAAATTTGACTCCACACAGAAACGCGCGATTCGAACCGTCAATGACTCCAGAATTTATGGACAGTTTAGAAACCGCTTAGTTTGCAAAGCGAAATAGGCTATCCTTACATATTCTATAGACTTTACCACGTGGAACTATCGAAATTAATCATCTGGACATGTGGCAGTACTTCACGATTCGATTTATACGCTCCTTTTCGCCATGCACGTGTAAGTTATGGAACAATCTTCCGTCTGAGGTATTATCGGGGAGCTATGACATAAGATACTTTAAGAATGGTGCTAAAAAGCCCGCCTTCAGGGCTGGTAATGCACTGGCGATACACCTGGTGTTGCTTATGTCTAAAGCCAACGGTGACCACGTACCATTGAATTGATTTGTTTGCCTGTTTTTTAGTATACAAAAATAAATAAATAATAATTGTAGTATGTCTCGTGAATGTGTTTTTTTTTATTCTTAATATAACTTCGAAAATCTCTCCCATTTACTTATAATAACTTATGTTTTTGTTGTTAACAGATATGCAGGAGTATACGATGAACTGTTGTCGCCGCCTCGTCGAAGTGTTGAGCCGCCATTCGGACCCAGGTACGATTGTAACCGTTTAAATAGTGTCGTCTACACGCGTCCTATACCTTCGTCTAAAAGAATGTGTTGCTTGATATTGCCGAACGGATTGAACCTGTGTTTACGAATCGAGTGTTTTCACGCGTATAAATACGGACTACGAATTTCTGACGTCTTAGTCGATTTGAATATTGGTTTTGATGCTATTTTTAAGGTATTGAATAATAAAATTACGACCATATTGAAATATACTGTTCTTCTTCTCGCGAGTTTAAAGAAAAAATATTTACTTTTAAATTTCGGTAAGTATATACCACGTGATCTACTAAATGGACAACGAGCTACAATATCGGGCGTCGTCGTTTCAACGAGGCCTTGTTGTCTAACTTGAAACTTGGAGCGCGCCATGAATAAGAATGCTACATCTAGAACATCATGTAGTTTTAAGATAATATTTTGTATAAAGGAGAAGTGGACTGCTATGTGTATTAACTGTTATTTAGTTATAAATGTAATAAAGGACAATGGCGAAGTTTTAGCTGCAGCGGACTAACGCTCAGATGTGCTCGGGCTCCAATACCAGCATCGAAATCTAAATATTTGAAGTTAGATGACAGTACGGTTTAACGAACATAGTTTTGATGGACGTATGCATTCAACGAATCTGTTCCGAGGCGAATAAAATTGTATTTAATCAACATTTTGCGAACAGTCTAGTACCAGATAGACGATAAATACCTTAATATGACATTTTATACTAAATAAAATTCAGAATGAAATGTAATAACTAAAAAAAATTGCTTGATATTGGTGTCTCAACCAAGCTCAAGGGCTAACGCTATATTTTTAGTATATTTTTACTATGAAACCGCTAGGATTCGACTTCAATTGAAATCATGGCATAAAAGGAATTCGCCATTGTGCTTTATGAATAGACCCGTACCAAAGACGTATCTTTTGGATTTTTGTCAACTGTGATAATTTTAATTGAGTTTATAACATTGCTAAGTAATACTCATTTATCAAATATTGCTTTTATAAAATGTATCTAGTATTCGATTGATATCTTTTGTTTAAAATTTTTGTCATCTTTTGTTTGTTGTAATAGTAATTATGTTTTGAAAAGTAATTTATTTGAGTTTATGATCTGAAGTGAATAAGTTAAGATTAAATAATCATAATAAGAGTGTATCAATGTATATGAAGGATGTTATGGAGTTCAGTAACCGTAACTGAAACTATCTGTATGTACGTATGTATTTTTACTACGGATATCAATCCGTAATAAAAATCAATCCGAAATTGTAATCGGATCTGATAAAAAAAGTTTCGATAATTTCGGATAGTGGCGAAATGTAAATGAGGCACGTGATTGTTAAGATAGTTATTATTGTTGATGAATAATAAAGTTGTCTTTACTATTTTATTACCTATTTCCAAGATGTAAGACTATAAATATGTAGATTCTTGTTCCATTTGTTAATTTATTCTTTACTTTCTAATACTCTTTTAAAAAAGACTGAATAATAGGAGACGTTATCGCTATGGATGTACCAAATAATGAATATTTTTGTGTTTTTATAAAGTAAATATGAATATAAAGTAAGTAAGACTTATTACATTCCTATAAAAAATTTCATAATATAATAGGAACCAATATTGTTGGTTAAGTTTATTATAATTTTACTTTCAATCAATACGATCTATTACTATTAAGATGTTATTTTTTCATTTAATAAATAAGTCTCAGTGGTCAGTCACCCTTCAAACCCTAATATACCACTGCAATCACTACTGTTCTACAGTTGAAAAAGGTCGCGTGAAATGTATATAACCAAAAAATTCCAAAAAAGGAAAACATTTTTAGATGTTTATATATTACATTTTTGATGTACATATGTGTATGTGAAACGCGATTGTTACATAATTTAACGCTAAAATACAATATACTAATAAATTTAAATGCTTTTTATATATTTTAATGTTAAAACATCCTTAGCAAACGATTATGCGGGCTACCTGATAGTACTGATCACTGCGGCTATTGTTAGTACCATGTTGTCATAGATTATTTAATGCATAGATGCGTTAAATAAACATAGATTATATCGGAACGCCTGGTGTGTAGTAAATTTTGCAAACCACATTGTTTATATTGGAATACAATCTGGAATACAGTAGTCAGAAGTAGTCAGATAGATTTTATTGGAACGCCTGGTGTGTAGTAAATTTTGCAAACCACATTGTTTATATTGGAATACAGTAGTCAGAAAACAGATCTAGATGCAGTGGCTGCCTCAGTCTTGCTCTGAAAGAAAACTTTAGAAAATTATAATTGCGTTGAAAAAACTTACTGTACGTGGTACTGATTGTAGATATTCACATTAGAGAATAATGATTTGTAGGAAATTGTGCAATTCGACGTTCTTTATACAAGGATTGTTTATCACGAGTAAACTGCAATTATTTTACCTATATATGAAATTATCTGTGAATTTAATAGACTACAATATTTCAGACGTTTTAAGTTTTCCAAAAATAGTGTTCTTCTTATCCTATGTTTTCCTGTAATAAAAAGTAATAATTAATTAAGAATAATTATACCAAATGATGTTAATTTAGGACAGGGTCTGCGTGGTCATTCACTAAAATTTAATATGAAGATACTGTTGCACCTTTTTATAGGGTATTAAAAAAATGAAATATAATATCGTATAAATACTTTTACCCAGATAAGAATCTCGACTTCCCTCTCCGGTGACCCAAGGTTCGAATTCTGGGACGCAACTAAAGTTTTGCCAAATTATGTACGTATCAGGAACGAATCGTATCTTGCTATAATGGTGAAGGAAAATCCCTTGAGGGAACTTGCATACCTGAGAGTTCTCGAAGGCACATGAAGGAGGCCAATCCGCATTTTCTCCCTATTTTACAAGCTTAAGTTATGCATTTTAGGAAATAATTAAATACGCTGTCATATAAAAATTAGTAAAATCATTATGTAAATTCTGTAATGTGTGCTTAAAAACGTTTGTGGAACTATTATAGTTACGTTTATACATAAACTCACACCTGTCTCATATTGAGGTAGGCAGAGACCTAATGCTACGGTTCATACA